>CATKUP010000392.1:0-235000 GCA_949786385.1 Onychomys leucogaster
TTCAGCAATGGAGTTAAATCCCAGGCTGTGTGTGTTCCTACAAGCTAGACTTCAGTTCAGTTAAACTCAGTCATCTTTAAGGTCAAACAAAGCTACATCGTTCTAGGCTCACACGTTTCTCTCTCTTAAATGAAAAGCATTGGATGTTAGGGGACCTGTGGTGTGTATCAGTTTCAGAAGCAGAGTTGATCTAGACATGGTCCGTATGTCTAGGAAACACCGTTCTTTTTTAATGAGCACACTCAATTTTCCGGCTCTATTAGAGACTCTAGAGAGTCTAGAAATCAAGAGCGTGCTTCTTGCTCTAAAGCAGACTGTGTTTCATGGATGAGAACTGTGCTGTGTTTTTCCCTTCCGAAGTGGTGTTAAATCCGAGGCTCTGTGTCTTCCTATAAGCCAGACTTCAGTTCAGGTAAACTCAGTAACCTTTCAGCTCCAACAAATCTACATCGTTCTAGGCTCACACATTTCTTGCTCTTAACTGAAAAGCATTGGATGTTAGAGGAACTGTGGTTCCTATCAGTTTCAGAAGCAGAGTTGAACTAGCAATGGTCCCTATGTTTAGGAAACACCGTTCTTTTTTTCTGAGCACACTCAAGTTTCTGGCTCTATTAGAGACTCTAGAAATCAAGAGCGTGCTTCTTGCTCTAAAGCAGACTGTGTTTCATGGATGAGAACTGTGGTGTGTTTTTCCCTTAAGAAATGGAGTTAAATCCCAGGCTCTGTGTCTTCCTACAAGCAAGACTTCATTTAAGGTAAACTCAGTCACCTTTCAGCTCAAACAAAGCTACATCGTTCTAGGTTCACACGATTCTTGCTCTTAAATGTAAAGCATTGGATGTTAGAGGACCTGTGGTTTCTATCACTTTCAGAAGCAGAGTTGAACTAGATATGGTCTGTATGTGTAGGAACCACCGTTCTTTTGTTCTGAGCAAACTCACGTTTCTTGCTCTATTAGAGACTCTAGAAATCAAGAGCGTTCTTCTTGCTCTAAAGCAGACTGTGTTTCATGGATGAGAACTGTGGTGTGTGTTTCCGTTCAGAAATGGAGTTAAATCCCAAGTTCTGTGTCTTCCTACAAGCTACACTTCGGTTCAGGTAAACTCCGTCACCTTTAAGCTCCAACAAATCTACATCATTCTAGGCTCACACGTTTCTCGCTCTTAACTCTAAAGCATTGGATGTTAGATGACCTGTGGTTTGTATCAGTTTTAGAAGCAGAGTTGAACTACCACTTGTTCATATGTGTAGGAAACACCTTTCTTTATTTCTGAGCACACTCATGTTTCTGGCTCTATTAGAGACTCTAGAAATCAAGAGCTTGCTTCTTGCTCTAAAGCAGTGTGTGTTTCATGCATGAGAACTGTGCTGTGTGTTTCGCTTCAGAAATGGAGTTAAATCCCAGGCTCTGTGTCTTCCTACATGCAAGACAACTTTTCAGGTAAACTCAGTCACCTTTCAGCTCAAACAAATCTACATCGTTCTATGCTTACACGATTCTTGCTCTTAAATGTAAAGCATTGGATGTTGGAGGAACTGTGGTTTCTATCAGTTTCAGAAGCAGAGTTGAACTAGATATGGTCTGTATGTATAGGATCCACCGATATTTTGTTCTGAGCACACTCACATTTCCTGCTGTATTAGAGACTCTAGAAATCAAGAGCGTGCTTCTTGCTCTAAAGCAGACTGTGTTTCTTGGATGAGAACTGTGCTGTGTTTTTCCCTTCCGAAATGGAGTTAAATCCCAGGCTCTGTGTCTTCCTACAAGCTAGACTTCGGTTCAGGTAAACTCAGTCACCTTTCAGCTCCAACAAAGCTACATCGTTCTAGGCTCAAATGTTTCTCGCTCTTAACTGTAAAGTATTGGATATTAGAGGACCTGTGGTTCGTATTAGTTTCAGAAGCAGAGTTGAACTAGATATGTTCTGTATGTGTAGGAAACACCGTTCTTTTCTTCTGACCACTCTCAGGTTTCCTGCTTTATTAGAGAATCTAGAAAGCAACAGCGTGATTTGTGCTCTAAAGCAGAGTATGTTTCATGGATGAGAACTGTGCTGTGTGTTTCCCTTCAGAAATGGAGTTAAATCCCAGGCTCTGTTTCTTCCTACAAACTAGACTTCGGTTTAGGTAAATCAGTCAACTTTCAGCTCCAACAAAGCTACATCGATCTAGGCTCACACGATTCTCGCTCTTAACTGTAAAGCATTGGATATTAGAGGACCTGTGGTTTGTATCAGTTTCAGAGGCAGAGTTGAACTACCAATTGTCCATATGTGTAGGAAACACCATTCTTTATTTCTGAGCACACTCATGTTTCTGGCTCTATTAGAGACTCTAGAAATCAAGAGCTTGCTTCATGCTCTAAAGCAGAGTGTGTTTCATGCATAAGAACTGTGCTGTGTGTTTCCCTTCAGAAATGGAGTTAAATCCCAGGCTCTGTGTCTTCCTGCATGCAAGACAACTTTTCAGGTAAACTCAGTCACCTTTCAGCTCAAACAAAGGTAGATCATTCACGAAGCTCACACGTTTCTCCCTCTTAACTGTAAAGCATTGGATATTAGAGGACCTGTGGTTCATTTCAGTTTCAGAAGCAGAGTTGAACTAGATATGGTCTGTATGTGTAGGAAACACCGTTCTTTTCTTCTGACCACACTCATGTTTCCTGCTTTATTAGAGATTCTAGAAAGCAAGAGTGTGCTTCGTGCTCTAAAGCAGAGTGTGTTTCCGGATGAGAACTGTGCTGTGTGTTTCCCTTCAGAAATGGAGTTAAATCCCAGGCTCTGTGTCTTCCTACAAGAAAGACTTCGTTTAAGGTAAACTCAGTCACCTTTCAGCTCAAACAAAGCTACATCGTTCTAGACTCATACGTTTCTTGCTCTTAAATGTAAAGCATTGGATGTTAGAGGAACTGTGGTTTCTATCAGTTTCAGAAGCAGAGTTGAACTAGATATCGTCTGTATGTGTAGGAACCACCATTCTTTTGTTCTGAGCACACTCACGTTTCCTGCTGTATTAGAGACTCTAGAAATCAAGAGCGTGCTTCTTGCTCTAAAGCAGTCTGTGTTTCATGGATGAGAACTGTGCTGTGTGTTTCCCTTTTGAAATGGAGTTAAATCCCAGGCTCTGTGTCTTCCTACAAGCTAGACTTAGGTTCAGGTAAACTCAGTCACCTTTCAGCTCCAACAAAGCTACATCGTTCTAGGCTCACGCGTTTCTCGCTCTTTACTGTAAAGCATTGGATATTAGAGGACCTGTGGTTTGTATCAGGTTCGGAAGCAGATTTGAACTAGATATGGTCCGTATGTCTTGGAAACACCTTTCTTTTTATCTGAGCACACTCATGTTTTTGGCTCTATTAGAGACTGTAGAAAGCAAGAGCGTGCTTCTTGCTCTAAAGCAGAGTTTGTTTCATGGATGAGAACTGTGCTGTGTGTTTCCCTTCAGCAATGGAGTTAAATCCCAAGCTGGGTGTCTTCCTACAAGCTAGACTTCAGTTCAGTTAAACTCAGTCATCTTTCAGCTCAAACAAAGCTACATCGTTCTAGGCTCACACGTTTATTGCTCTTAAATGTAAAGCATTGGATGTTAGAGGACCTGTGGTTTGTATCAGTTTCAGAAGCAGATTTGAACTAGATATGGTCCATATGTCTAGGAAACACCGTTCTTTTTTAATGAGCACACTCAAGTGTCTGGCTCTATTAGAGACTCTACAAATCAAGAGCGTGCTTCTTGCTCTAAAGCAGAGTTTGTTTCATGGATGAGAACTGTGCTGTGTGTTTCCCTTCAGAAATGGAGTTAAATCCCAGGCTCTGTGTCTTTCCACAAGCTAGATGTCGGTTCAGGTAAACTCAGTCACCTTTCAGCTCCAACAAAGCTACATCATTCCAGGCTCACACGTTTCTCGCTCTTTACTGTAAAGCATTGGATATTAGAGGACCTGTGGTTTGTATCAGTTTCTGAAGCAGAGGTGAACTAGATATGGTCTGTATATCTTGGAAACACCGTTCAATTTTCTGAGCACACTAAATTTTCTGGCTCTATTAGAGACTCTAGAAATCAAGAGCATGCTTCTTGCTCTAAAGCAGACTGTGTTTCATGGATGAGAACTGTGCTGAGTGTTTCCCTTAAGAAATGGAGTTAATTCCCAGGCTCTGTGTCTTCCTACAAGGAAGAATTCGTTTAAGGAAAACTCAGTCACCTTTCCGCTCAAACAAATCTACATCGTTCTATGCTCACACGATTCTTGCTCTTAAATGTAAAGCATTGGATGTTGGAGGAACTGTGGTTTCTGTCAGTTTCAGAAGCAGAGTTGAACTAGATATGGTCTGTATGTATAGGATCCACCGATATTTTGTTCTGAGCACACTCACATTTCCTGCTGTATTAGAGACTCTAGAAATCAAGAGCGTGCTTCTTGCTCTAAAGCAGACTGTGTTTCTTGGATGAGAACTGTGCTGTGTTTTTCCCTTCCGAAATGGAGTTAAATCCCAGGCTCTGTGTCTTCCTACAAGCTAGACTTCGGTTCAGGTAAACTCAGTCACCTTTCAGCTCCAACAAAGCTACATCGTTCTAGGCTCAAATGTTTCTCGCTCTTAACTGTAAAGTATTGGATATTAGAGGACCTGTGGTTCGTATTAGTTTCAGAAGCAGAGTTGAACTAGATATGTTCTGTATGTGTAGGAAACACCGTTCTTTTCTTCTGACCACTCTCAGGTTTCCTGCTTTATTAGAGAATCTAGAAAGCAACAGCGTGATTTGTGCTCTAAAGCAGAGTATGTTTCATGGATGAGAACTGTGCTGTGTGTTTCCCTTCAGAAATGGAGTTAAATCCCAGGCTCTGTTTCTTCCTACGAACTAGACTTCGGTTTAGGTAAATCAGTCAACTTTCAGCTCCAACAAAGCTACATCGATCTAGGCTCACACGATTCTCGCTCTTAACTGTAAAGCATTGGATATTAGAGGACCTGTGGTTTGTATCAGTTTCAGAGGCAGAGTTGAACTACCAATTGTCCATATGTGTAGGAAACACCATTCTTTATTTCTGAGCACACTCATGTTTCTGGCTCTATTAGAGACTCTAGAAATCAAGAGCTTGCTTCATGCTCTAAAGCAGAGTGTGTTTCATGCATAAGAACTGTGCTGTGTGTTTCCCTTCAGAAATGGAGTTAAATCCCAGGCTCTGTGTCTTCCTGCATGCAAGACAACTTTTCAGGTAAACTCAGTCACCTTTCAGCTCAAACAAAGGTAGATCATTCACGAAGCTCACACGTTTCTCCCTCTTAACTGTAAAGCATTGGATATTAGAGGACCTGTGGTTCATTTCAGTTTCAGAAGCAGAGTTGAACTAGATATGGTCTGTATGTGTAGGAAACACCGTTCTTTTCTTCTGACCACACTCATGTTTCCTGCTTTATTAGAGATTCTAGAAAGCAAGAGTGTGCTTCGTGCTCTAAAGCAGAGTGTGTTTCCGGATGAGAACTGTGCTGTGTGTTTCCCTTCAGAAATGGAGTTAAATCCCAGGCTCTGTGTCTTCCTACAAGAAAGACTTCGTTTAATGTAAACTCAGTCACCTTTCAGCTCAAACAAAGCTACATCGTTCTAGACTCATACGTTTCTTGCTCTTAAATGTAAAGCATTGGATGTTAGAGGAACTGTGGTTTCTATCAGTTTCAGAAGCAGAGTTGAACTAGATATCGTCTGTATGTGTAGGAACCACCATTCTTTTGTTCTGAGCACACTCACGTTTCCTGCTGTATTAGAGACTCTAGAAATCAAGAGCGTGCTTCTTGCTCTAAAGCAGTCTGTGTTTCATGGATGAGAACTGTGCTGTGTGTTTCCCTTTTGAAATGGAGTTAAATCCCAGGCTCTGTGTCTTCCTACAAGCTAGACTTAGGTTCAGGTAAACTCAGTCACCTTTCAGCTCCAACAAAGCTACATCGTTCTAGGCTCACGCGTTTCTCGCTCTTTACTGTAAAGCATTGGATATTAGAGGACCTGTGGTTTGTATCAGGTTCGGAAGCAGATTTGAACTAGATATGGTCCGTATGTCTTGGAAACACCTTTCTTTTTATCTGAGCACACTCATGTTTTTGGCTCTATTAGAGACTGTAGAAAGCAAGAGCGTGCTTCTTGCTCTAAAGCAGAGTTTGTTTCATGGATGAGAACTGTGCTGTGTGTTTCCCTTCAGCAATGGAGTTAAATCCCAAGCTGGGTGTCTTCCTACAAGCTAGACTTCAGTTCAGTTAAACTCAGTCATCTTTCAGCTCAAACAAAGCTACATCGTTCTAGGCTCACACGTTTATTGCTCTTAAATGTAAAGCATTGGATGTTAGAGGACCTGTGGTTTGTATCAGTTTCAGAAGCAGATTTGAACTAGATATGGTCCATATGTCTAGGAAACACCGTTCTTTTTTAATGAGCACACTCAAGTGTCTGGCTCTATTAGAGACTCTACAAATCAAGAGCGTGCTTCTTGCTCTAAAGCAGAGTTTGTTTCATGGATGAGAACTGTGCTGTGTGTTTCCCTTCAGAAATGGAGTTAAATCCCAGGCTCTGTGTCTTTCCACAAGCTAGATGTCGGTTCAGGTAAACTCAGTCACCTTTCAGCTCCAACAAAGCTACATCATTCCAGGCTCACACGTTTCTCGCTCTTTACTGTAAAGCATTGGATATTAGAGGACCTGTGGTTTGTATCAGTTTCTGAAGCAGAGGTGAACTAGATATGGTCTGTATATCTTGGAAACACCGTTCAATTTTCTGAGCACACTAAATTTTCTGGCTCTATTAGAGACTCTAGAAATCAAGAGCATGCTTCTTGCTCTAAAGCAGACTGTGTTTCATGGATGAGAACTGTGCTGAGTGTTTCCCTTAAGAAATGGAGTTAATTCCCAGGCTCTGTGTCTTCCTACAAGGAAGAATTCGTTTAAGGAAAACTCAGTCACCTTTCCGCTCAAACAAATCTACATCGTTCTATGCTCACACGATTCTTGCTCTTAAATGTAAAGCATTGGATGTTGGAGGAACTGTGGTTTCTGTCAGTTTCAGAAGCAGAGTTGAACTAGATATGGTCTGTATGTATAGGATCCACCGATCTTTTGTTCTGAGCACACTCACATTTCCTGCTGTATTAGAGAATCTAGAAATCAAGAGCGTGCTTCTTGCTCTAAAGCAGACTGTTTTTTTTGGATGAGAACTGTGCTGTGTTTTTCCCTTCAGAAATGGAGTTAAATCCCAGGCTCTGTGTCTTCCTACAACCTAGATTTAGGTTCAGGTAAAATCAGTCACCTTTAATCTCCAACAAAGCTACATCGATCTAGGCTCACACGTTTCTCGCTCTTAACTCTAAAGCATTGGATGTTAGAGGACCTGTGGTTTGTATCAGTTTCAGAAGCAGAGTTGAACTAGATATGTTCTGTATGTGTAGGAAACACCGTTCTTTTCTTCTGACCACACTCAGGTTTCCTGCTTTATTAGAGACTCTAGAAAGCCACAGCGTGATTCGTGCTCTAAAGCAGAGTGTGTTTCATGGATGAGAACTGTGCTGTGTGGTTCCCTTCAGAAATGGAGTTAATTCCCAGGCTCTGTGTCTTCCTACAAGCAAGACTTCATTGAAGGTAAACTCAGTCAACTTTCAGCTCAAACAAAGCTACATCGTTCTAGGCTCACACGTTTCTTGCTCTTAAATGTAAAGCATTGGATGTTAGAGGACCTGTGGTTTGTATCAGTGTAAGAAGCAGAGTTGAACTAGATATGGTCCATATGTCTAGGAAACACCGTTCTTTTTTAAGGGCACACTCAAGTTTCTGGGTCTATTAGAAACTCTAGAAATCAAGAGCATGCTTCTCGCTCTAAAGCAGAGTGTGTTTCATGGATGAGAACTGTCCTGTGTGTTTCCCTTCAGAAATGGAGTTAAATCCCAGGCTCTGTGTCTTCCTACAAGCTAGACTTCGGTTTAGGTAAATGAGTCACCTTTCAGCTCAAACAAAGCTACATTGATCTAGGCTCACACATTTCTCGCTCTTAACTGTAAAGCATTGGATATTAGAGGACCTGTGGTTTGTATCAGTTTCAGAAGCAGAGTTGAACTACCAATTGTCCATATGTGTAGGAAACACCATTCTTTATATCTGAGCACACTCATGTTTCTGGCTCTATTAGAGACTCTACAAATCAAGAGCTTACTTCTTGCTCTAAAGCAGAGTGTGTTTCATGCATAAGAACTGTGCTGTGTGTTTCCCTTCAGAAATGGAGTTAAATCCCAGGCTCTGTGTCTTCCTACAAGCAAGACTTCGTTTAAGGTAAACTCAGTCACTTTTCAGCTCAAACAAAGCTACATCGTTCTAGACTCATACGTTTCTTGCTCTTAAGTGTATAGCATTGGATATTACAGGACATGTGGTTCGTATCAGTTTCAGAAGCAGAGTTGAACTAGATATGGTCTGTATGTGTAGGAAACACCGTTATTTTTTTCTGAGCTCCCTCAATTTTCTGGATCTATTAGAGACTCTAGAAATCAAGAGCGTGCTTCTTGCTCTATAGCAGAGTGTTTTTCATGGATGAGAACCGTGCTATGTGTTTCCCGACAGAAATGGAGTTAAATCCCAGGCTCTGTGTCTTCCTACAAGCTAGACTTCGATTTAGGTAAATCAGTCACCTTTCAGCTCAAACAAAGCTACATCGTTCTAGGCTCACATGATTCTTGCTCTTAAATGTAAAGCATTGGATGTTGGAGGAACTGTGGTTTCTAATAGTTTCAGAAGCAGAGTTGAATTAGATATGGTCTGTATGTATAGGATCCACCGATCTTTTGTTCTGAGCACACTCACGTTTCCTGCTGTATTAGAGACTATAGAAATCAAGAGCGTGCTTCTTGCTCTAAAGGAGACTGTGTTTCTTGGATGAGAACTGTGCTGTGTTTTTCCCTTCAGAAATGGAGTTAAATCCCAGGCTCTGTGTCTTCCTACAAGCTAGACTTCAGTTCAGTTAAACTCAGTCATCTTTCAGCTCAAAAAAGGCTACATCTTTCTAGGCTCACACGTTTCTTGCTCTTAAATGTAAAGCATTGGATGTTAGAGGACCTGTGGTTTGTATCAGTTTCCGAAGCAGAGTTGAACTAGATATGGTCCATATGTCTAGGAAACACCGTTCTTTTTTAATGAGCACACTCAAGTTTCTGGCTCTATTAGAGACTCTACAAATCAAGAGCGTGCTTCTTGCTCTAAAGCAGAGTGTGTTTCATGGATGAGAACTGTGCTGAGTGTTTCCCTTAAGAAATGGAGTTAAATCCCAGGCTCTGTGTCTTCCTCCAAGGAAGAATTCGTTTATGGAAAACTCAGTCACCTTTCAGCTCAAACAAAGCTACATCGTTCTAGGCTCACACCTTTCTTGCGATTAAATGTAAAGCATTGGATGTTAGAGGAACAGTGGTTTCTATCAGTTTCAGAAGCAGAGTTGAACTAGATATCGTCTGTAAGTCTAGGTACCACCGTTTTTTTGTTCTGAGCACACTCATGTTTCCTGCTGTATTAGAGACTCTAGAAATCAAGAACGTGCTTCTTGCTCTAAAGCAGACTGTGTTTCATGGATGAGAACTGTGCTGTGTGTTTCCCTTCAGAAATGGAGTTAAATCCCAGGCTCTGTGTCCTCCTACATGCAAGACAACTTTTCAGGTAATCTCAGTCACCTTTCAGCTCAAACAAAGCTACATCGTTCTAGGCTCACACCTTTCTTGCGATTAAATGTAAAGCATTGGATGTTAGAGGAACAGTGGTTTCTATCAGTTTCAGAAGCAGAGTTGAACTAGATATGGTCTGTATGTATAGGATCCACCGTTCTTTTGTTCTGAGCACACTCATATTTCCTGCTGTATTAGAGACTCTAGAAATCAAGATCGTGCTTCTTGCTCTAAAGCAGACTGTGTTTCATGGATGAGAACTGTGCTGTATTTTTCCCTTCAGAAATGGAGTTAAATCCCAGGCTCTGTGTCTTCCTACAAGCTAGATTTAGGTTCAGGTAAACTCAGTCTCCTTTCAGCTCCAACAAAGCTACATCGTTCTAGGCTCACACGTTTCTCGCTCTTAACTGTATAGTATTGGATATTAGAGGACCTGTGGTTCGTATTAGTTTCAGAAGCAGAGTTGAACTAGATATGGTCTGTATATGTAGGAAACACCGTTCTTTTCTTCTGACCACACTCAGGTTTCCTGCTTTATTAGAGACTCTAGAAACAACAGCGTGCTTCGTGCTCTAAAGCACAGTGTGTTTCATGGATGAGAACTGTGCTGTGTGTTTCCCTTCAGAAATGGAGTTAAATCCCAGGCTCTGTGTCTTTCTACAAGCAAGACTTCATTTAAGGTAAACTCAGTCATCTTTCAGCTCAAACAAAGCTACATCGTTCTAGGCTCACATGTTTCTTGCTCTTAAATGTAAAGCATTGGATGTTAGAGGACCTGTGGTGTGTATCAGTTTCAGAAGCAGAGTTGAACTAGATATGGTCCATATGTCTAGGAAACACCGTTCTTTTTTAATGATCACACTCAAGTTTCTGGCTCTATTAGAGACTCTAGAAATCAAGAGCGTGCTTCTTGCTCTAAAGCAGATTTTGTTTCATGGATGAGAACTGTGCTGTGTGTTTCCCTTCAGAAATGGAGTTAAATCCCAGGCTCTGTGTCTTCCCACAAGCTAGACGTCGGTTCAGGTAAACTCAGTCACCTTTCAGCTCCAACAAAGCTACATCATTCTACGCTCACAAGTTTCTCGCTCTTTACTGTAAAGCATTGGATATTAGAGGACCTGTGGTTTGTATCAGTTTCAGAAGCAGAGTTGAACTAGATATGGTCCGTATATCTAGGAAACACCATTCAATTTTCTGAGCACACTAAATTTCCTGGCTCTTTTAGAGACTCTAGAAATCAAGAGCGTGCTTCTTGCTCTAAAGCAGAGTGTGTTTCATGGATGAGAACTGTCGTGAGTGTTTCCCTTAAGAAATGGAGTTAAATCCCAGGCTCTGTGTCTTCCTACAAGCAAGACTTCATTTAAGGTAACCTCAGTCACCTTTCAGCTCAAACAAAGCTACATCGTTCTAGGCTCACACGATTCTTGCTCTTAAATGTAAAGCATTGGATGTTAGAGGACCTGTGGTTTCTATCAGTTTCAGAAGCAGAGTTGAACTATATATGGTCTGTATGTGTAGGAACCACCGTTCTTTTGTTCTGAGCACACTCACGTTTCTTGCTCTATTAGAGACTCTAGAAATCAAGAGCGTGCTTCTTGCTCTAAAACAGACTGTGTTTCATGGATGAGAACTGTGGTGTGTTTTTCCGTTCAGAAATGGAGTTAAATCCCAAGTTCTGTGTCGTCCTACAAGCTACACTTCGGTTCAGGTAAACTCAGTCACCTTTAAGCTCCAACAAAGCTACATCATTCTAGGCTCAAACGTTTCTCGCTCTTAACTGTAATGCATTGGATGTTAGAGGACCTGTGGTTTGTATCAGTTTCAGAAGCAGAGTTGAACTACCAATGGTCTGTATGTGTAGGAAACACCGTTCTTTTTTTCTGAGTACACTCAAGTTTCTGGCTCATTTTGAAACACTAGAAATCAAGAGCGTGCTTCTCGCTCTAAAGCAGAGTTTGTTTCATGGATGAGAACTGTGCTGTGTGTTTCCCTTCAGAAATGGAGTTAAATCCCAGGCTCTGTGTCTTCCTACAAGCTAGATTTCGGTTTAGGTAAATCAGTCACCTTTCAGCTCCAACAAAGCTACATCGTTCTAGGCTCACACGTTTCTCGCTCTTAACTGTAAAGCATTGGATATAGAGGACCTGTGGTTTGTATCAATTTCAGAAGCAGAGTTGAACTAACAATTGTCCATATGTGTAGGAAACACCATTCTTTATTTCTGAGCACACTCATGTTTCTGGCTCTATTAGAGACTCTAGAAATCAAGAGCTTGCTTCTTGCTCTAAAGCAGAGTGTGTTTCATGGATGATAACTGTGCTGTGTGTTTCCCTTCAGAAATGGAGTTAAATCCCAGGCTCTGTATCTTCCTACATGCAAGACAACTTTTCAGGTAAACTCAGTCACCTTTCAGCTCAAACAAAGGTAGATCATTCACGAAGCTCACACGTTTCTCGCTCTTAACTGAAAAGTATTGGATATTAGAGGACCTGCGGTTCATTTCAGTTTCAGAAGCAGAGTTGAACTAGATATGGTCTGTATGTGTAGGTAACACCGTTCTTTTCTTCTGACCACACTCAGGTTTCCTGCTTTATTAGAGACTCTAGAAAGCAACAGCGTGCTTCGTGCTCTAAAGCAGAGTGTGTTTCATGGATGAGAACTGTGCTGTGTGGTTCCCTTCAGAAATGGAGTTAAATCCCAGGCTCTGTGTCTTCCTACAAGCAAGACTTTGTTTAAGGTAAACTCAGTCACCTTTCAGCTCAAACAAAGCTACTTCGTTCTAGGTTCACACGTTTCTTGCTCTTAAATGTAAAACATTGGATGTTAGAGGACCTGTGGTTTGTATCAGTTTCAGAAGCAGAGTTGAACTAGGTATGGTCCATATGTCTAGGAAACACCGTTCTTTTTTAATGAGCACACTCATGTTTTTGGCTCTATTAGAGACTCTACAAATCAAGAGCGTGCTTCTTGCTCTAAAGCAGAGTTTGTTTCATGGATGAGAACTGTGCTGTGTGTTTCCCTTCAGAAATGGAGTTAAATCCCAAGCTGGGTGTCTTCCTAAAAGCTAGACTTCAGTTCAGTTAAACTCAGTCATCTTTCAGCTCAAACAAAGCTACATCGTTCTAGGCTCACACGTTTATTGCTCTTAAATGTAAAGCATTGGATGTTAGAGGACCTGTGGTTTGTATCAGTTTCAGAAGCAGAGTTGAACTAGATATGGTCCATATGTCTAGGAAACACCGTTCTTTTTTAATGAGCACACTCAAGTGTCTGGCTCTATTAGAGACTCTACAAATCAAGAGCGTGCTTCTTGCTCTAAAGCAGAGTTTGTTTCATGGATGAGAACTGTGCTGTGTGTTTCCCTTCAGAAATGGAGTTAAATCCCAGGCTCTGTGTCTTTCCACAAGCTAGATGTCAGTTCAGGTAAACTCAGTCACCTTTCAGCTCCAACAAAGCTACATCATTCAAGGCTCACACGTTTCTCGCTCTTTACTGTAAAGCATTGGATATTAGAGGACCTGTGGTTTGTATCAGTTTCTGAAGCAGAGGTGAACTAGATATGGTCTGTATATCTTGGAAACACCGTTCAATTTTCTGAGCACACTAAATTTTCTGGCTCTATTAGAGACTCTAGAAATCAAGAGCATGCTTCTTGCTCTAAAGCAGACTGTGTTTCATGGATGAGAACTGTGCTGAGTGTTTCCCTTAAGAAATGGAGTTAATTCCCAGGCTCTGTGTCTTCCTACAAGGAAGAATTCGTTTAAGGAAAACTCAGTCACCTTTCCGCTCAAACAAATCTACATCGTTCTATGCTCACACGATTCTTGCTCTTAAATGTAAAGCATTGGGTGTTGGAGGAACTGTGGTTTCTGTCAGTTTCAGAAGCAGAGTTGAACTAGATATGGTCTGTATGTATAGGATCCACCGATCTTTTGTTCTGAGCACACTCACATTTCCTGCTGTATTAGAGAATCTAGAAATCAAGAGCGTGCTTCTTGCTCTAAAGCAGACTGTTTTTCTTGGATGAGAACTGTGCTGTGTTTTTCCCTTCAGAAATGGAGTTAAATCCCAGGCTCTGTGTCTTCCTACAACCTAGATTTAGGTTCAGGTAAAATCAGTCACCTTTAATCTCCAACAAAGCTACATCGATCTAGGCTCACACGTTTCTCGCTCTTAACTCTAAAGCATTGGATGTTAGAGGACCTGTGGTTTGTATCTGTTTCAGAAGCAGAGTTGAACTAGATATGTTCTGTATGTGTAGGAAACACCGTTCTTTTCTTCTGACCACACTCAGGTTTCCTGCTTTATTAGAGACTCTAGAAAGCCACAGCGTGATTCGTGCTCTAAAGCAGAGTGTGTTTCATGGATGAGAACTGTGCTGTGTGGTTCCCTTCAGAAATGGAGTTAATTCCCAGGCTCTGTGTCTTCCTACAAGCAAGACTTCATTGAAGGTAAACTCAGTCAACTTTCAGCTCAAACAAAGCTACATCGTTCTAGGCTCACACGTTTCTTGCTCTTAAATGTAAAGCATTGGATGTTAGAGGACCTGTGGTTTGTATCAGTGTAAGAAGCAGAGTTGAACTAGATATGGTCCATATGTCTAGTAAACACCGTTCTTTTTTAAGGGCACACTCAAGTTTCTGGCTCTATTAGAAACTCTAGAAATCAAGAGCATGCTTCTCGCTCTAAAGCAGAGTGTGTTTCATGGATGAGAACTGTCCTGTGTGTTTCCCTTCAGAAATGGAGTTAAATCCCAGGCTCTGTGTCTTCCTACAAGCTAGACTTCGGTTTAGGTAAATCAGTCACCTTTCAGCTCAAACAAAGCTACATCGATCTAGGCTCACAGGTTTCTCGCTCTTAACTGTAAAGCATTGGATATTAGAGGACCTGTGGTTTGTATCAGTTTCAGAAGCAGAGTTGAACTACCAATTGTCCATATGTGTAGGAAACACCATTCTTTATTTCTGAGCACACTCATGTTTCTGGCTCTATTAGAGACTCTACAAATCAAGAGCTTACTTCTTGCTCTAAAGCAGAGTGTGTTTCATGCATAAGAACTGTGCTGTGTGTTTCCCTTCAGAAATGGAGTTAAATCCCAGGCTCTGTGTCTTCCTACAAGCAAGACTTCGTTTAAGGTAAACTCAGTCACTTTTCAGCTCAAACAAAGCTACATCGTTCTAGACTCATACGTTTCTTGCTCTTAAGTGTAAAGCATTGGATATTACAGGACATGTGGTTCGTATCAGTTTCAGAAGCAGAGTTGAACTAGATATGGTCTGTATGTGTAGGAAACACCGTTCTTTTTTTCTGAGCTCCCTCAATTTTCTGGATCTATTAGAGACTCTAGAAATCAAGAGCGTGCTTCTTGCTCTATAGCAGAGTGTGTTTCATGGATGAGAACCGTGCTATGTGTTTCCCGACAGAAATGGAGTTAAATCCCAGGCTCTGTGTCTTCCTACAAGCTAGACTTCGATTTAGGTAAATCAGTCACCTTTCAGCTCAAACAAAGCTACATCGTTCTAGGCTCACATGATTCTTGCTCTTAAATGTAAAGCATTGGATGTTGGAGGAACTGTGGTTTCTATCAGTTTCAGAAGCAGAGTTGAATTAGATATGGTCTGTATGTATAGGATCCACCGATCTTTTGTTCTGAGCACACTCACGTTTCCTGCTGTATTAGAGACTATAGAAATCAAGAGCGTGCTTCTTGCTCTAAAGGAGACTGTGTTTCTTGGATGAGAACTGTGCTGTGTTTTTCCCTTCAGAAATGGAGTTAAATCCCAGGCTCTGTGTCTTCCTACAAGCTAGACTTCAGTTCAGTTAAACTCAGTCATCTTTCAGCTCAAAAAAGGCTACATCTTTCTAGGCTCACACGTTTCTTGCTCTTAAATGTAAAGCATTGGATGTTAGAGGACCTGTGGTTTGTATCAGTTTCCGAAGCAGAGTTGAACTAGATATGGTCCATATGTCTAGGAAACACCGTTCTTTTTTAATGAGCACACTCAAGTTTCTGGATCTATTAGAGACTCTACAAATCAAGAGCGTGCTTCTTGCTCTAAAGCAGAGTGTGTTTCATGGATGAGAACTGTGCTGAGTGTTTCCCTTAAGAAATGGAGTTAAATCCCAGGCTCTGTGTCTTCCTACAAGGAAGAATTCGTTTAAGGAAAACTCAGTCACCTTTCAGCTCAAACAAATCTACATCGTTCTATGCTCACACGATTCTTGCTCTTAAATGTAAAGCATTGGATGTTGGAGGAACTGTGGTTTCTGTCAGTTTCAGAATCAGAGTTGAACTAGATATGGTCTGTATGTATAGGATCCACCGATCTTTTGTTCTGAGCACACTCACATTTCCTGCTGTTTTAGAGAATCTAGAAATCAAGAGCGTGCTTCTTGCTCTAAAGCAGACTGTGTTTCTTGGATGAGAACTGTGCTGTGTTTTTCCCAATCAAAAATGGAGTTAAATCCCAGGCTCTGTATCTTCCTACAAGCTAGACTTCAGTTCAGTTAAACTCAGTCATCTTTCAGCTCAAAAAAGGCTACATCTTTCTAGGCTCACACGTTTCTTGCTCTTAAATGTAAAGCATTGGATGTTAGAGGACCTGTGGTTTGTATCAGTTTCCGAAGCAGAGTTGAACTAGATATGGTCCATATGTCTAGGAAACACCGTTCTTTTTTAATGAGCACACTCAAGTTTCTGGCTCTATTAGAGACTCTACAAATCACGAGCGTGCTTCTTGCTCTAAAGCAGAGCGTGTTTCATGGATGAGAACTGTGCTGAGTGTTTCCCTTAAGAAATGGAGTTAAATCCCAGGCTCTGTGTCTTCCTCCAAGGAAGAATTCGTTTAAGGAAAACTCAGTCACCTTTCAGCTCAAACAAAGCTACATCGTTCTAGGCTCACACCTTTCTTGCGATTAAATGTAAAGCATTGGATGTTAGAGGAACAGTGGTTTCTATCAGTTTCAGAAGCAGAGTTGAACTAGATATCGTCTGTAAGTCTAGGTACCACCGTTTTTTTGTTCTGAGCACACTCATGTTTCCTGCTGTATTAGAGACTCTAGAAATCAAGAACGTGTTTCTTGCTCTAAAGCAGACTGTGTTTCATGGATGAGAACTGTGCTGTGTGTTTCCCTTCAGAAATGGAGTTAAATCCCAGGCTCTGTGTCCTCGTACATGCAAGACAACTTTTCAGGTAAACTCAGTCACCTTTCAGCTCAAACAAAGCTACATCGTTCTAGGCTCACACCTTTCTTGCGATTAAATGTAAAGCATTGGATGTTAGAGGAACAGTGGTTTCTATCAGTTTCAGAAGCAGAGTTGAACTAGATATGGTCTGTATGTATAGGATCCACCGTTCTTTTGTTCTGAGCACACTCATATTTCCTGCTGTATTAGAGACTCTAGAAATCAAGATCGTGCTTCTTGCTCTAAAGCAGACTGTGTTTCATGGATGAGAACTGTGCTGTGTTTTTCCCTTCAGAAATGGAGTTAAATCCCAGGCTCTGTGTCTTCCTACAAGCTAGATTTAGGTTCAGGTAAACTCAGTCTCCTTTCAGCTCCAACAAAGCTACATCATTCTAGGCTCACACGTTTCTCGCTCTTAACTGTAAAGTATTGGATATTAGAGGACCTGTGGTTCGTATTAGTTTCAGAATCAGAGTTGAACTAGATATTGTCTGTATATGTAGGAAACACCGTTCTTTTCTTCTGACCACACTCAGGTTTCCTGCTTTATTAGAGACTCTAGAAACAACAGCGTGCTTCGTGCTCTAAAGCACAGTGTGTTTCATGGATGAGAACTGTGCTGTGTGTTTCCCTTCAGAAATGGAGTTAAATCCCAGGCTCTGTGTCTTTCTACAAGCAAGACTTCATTTAAGGTAAACTCAGTCATCTTTCAGCTCAAACAAAGCTACATCGTTCTAGGCTCACACGTTTCTTGCTCTTAAATGTAAAGCAATGGATGTTAGAGGACCTGTGGTTTGTATCAGTTACAGAAGCAGAGTTGAACTAGATATGGTCCATATGTCTAGGAAACACCGTTCTTTTTTAATGATCACACTCAAGTTTCTGGCTCTATTAGAGACTCTAGAAATCAAGAGCGTGCTTCTTGCTCTAAAGCAGATTTTGTTTCATGGATGAGAACTGTGCTGTGTGTTTCCCTTCAGAAATGGAGTTAAATCCCAGGCTCTGTGTCTTCCCACAAGCTAGACGTCGGTTCAGGTAAACTCAGTCACCTTTCAGCTCCAACAAAGCTACATCATTCTACGCTCACAAGTTTCTCGCTCTTTACTGTAAAGCATTGGATATTAGAGGACCTGTGGTTTGTATCAGTTTCAGAAGCAGAGTTGAACTAGATATGGTCCGTATATCTAGGAAACACCATTCAATTTTCTGAGCACACTAAATTTTCTGGCTCTTTTAGAGACTCTAGAAATCCAGAGCGTGCTTCTTGCTCTAAAGCAGAGTGTGTTTCATGGATGAGAACTGTGGTGAGTGTTTCCCTTAAGAAATGGAGTTAAATCCCAGGCTCTGTGTCTTCCTACAAGCAAGACTTCATTTAAGGTAACCTCAGTCACCTTTCAGCTCAAACAAAGCTACATCGTTCTAGGCTCACACGATTCTTGCTCTTAAATGTAAAGCATTGGATGTTAGAGGACCTGTGGTTTCTATCAGTTTCAGAAGCAGAGTTGAACTATATATGGTCTGTATGTGTAGGAACCACCGTTCTTTTGTTCTGAGCACACTCACGTTTCTTGCTCTATTAGAGACTCTAGAAATCAAGAGCGTGCTGCTTGCTCTAAAACAGACTGTGTTTCATGGATGAGAACTGTGGTGTGTTTTTCCGTTCAGAAATGGAGTTAAATCCCAAGTTCTGTGTCGTCCTACAAGCTACACTTCGGTTCAGGTAAACTCAGTCACCTTTAAGCTCCAACAAAGCTACATCGTTCTAGGCTCAAACGTTTCTCGCTCTTAACTGTAAAGCATTGGATGTTAGAGGACCTGTGGTTTGTATCAGTTTCAGAAGCAGAGTTGAACTACCAATGGTCTGTATGTGTAGGAAACACCGTTCTTTTTTTCTGAGTACACTCAAGTTTCTGGCTCATTTTGAAACACTAGAAATCAAGAGCGTGCTTCTCGCTCTAAAGCAGAGTTTGTTTCATGGATGAGAACTGTGCTGTGTGTTTCCCTTCAGAAATGGAGTTAAATCCCAGGCTCTGTGTCTTCCTACAAGCTAGATTTCGGTTTAGGTAAATCAGTCACCTTTCAGCTCCAACAAAGCTACATCGTTCTAGGCTCACACGTTTCTCGCTCTTAACTGTAAAGCATTGGATATAGAGGACCTGTGGTTTGTATCAATTTCAGAAGCAGAGTTGAACTAACAATTGTCCATATGTGTAGGAAACACCATTCTTTATTTCTGAGCACACTCATGTTTCTGGCTCTATTAGAGACTCTAGAAATCAAGAGCTTGATCTTGCTCTAAAGCAGAGTGTGTTTCATGGATGATAACTGTGCTGTGTGTTTCCCTTCAGAAATGGAGTTAAATCCCAGGCTCTGTGTCTTCCTACATGCAAGACAACTTTTCAGGTAAACTCAGTCACCTTTCAGCTCAAACAAAGGTAGATCATTCACGAAGCTCACACGTTTCTCGCTCTTAACTGAAAAGTATTGGATATTAGAGGACCTGCGGTTCATTTCAGTTTCAGAAGCAGAGTTGAACTAGATATGGTCTGTATGTGTAGGTAACACCGTTCTTTTCTTCTGACCACACTCAGGTTTCCTGCTTTATTAGAGACTCTAGAAAGCAACAGCGTGCTTCGTGCTCTAAAGCAGAGTGTGTTTCATGGATGAGAACTGTGCTGTGTGGTTCCCTTCAGAAATGGAGTTAAATCCCAGGCTCTGTGTCTTCCTACAAGCAAGACTTTGTTTAAGGTAAACTCAGTCACCTTTCAGCTCAAAGCTACTTCGTTCTAGGTTCACACATTTCTTGCTCTTAAATGTAAAACATTGGATGTTAGAGGACCTGTGGTTTGTATCAGTTTCAGAAGCAGAGTTGAACTAGGTATGGTCCATATGTCTAGGAAACACCGTTCTTTTTTAATGAGCACACTCATGTTTTTGGCAATATTAGAGACTCTACAAATCAAGAGCGTGCTTCTTGCTCTAAAGCAGAGTTTGTTTCATGGATGAGAACTGTGCTGTGTGTTTCCCTTCAGAAATGGAGTTAAATCCCAGGCTCTGTGTCTTTCCACAAGCTAGATGTCAGTTCAGGTAAACTCAGTCACCTTTCAGCTCCAACAAAGCTACATCATTCAAGGCTCACACGTTTCTCGCTCTTTACTGTAAAGCATTGGATATTAGAGGACCTGTGGTTTGTATCAGTTTCTGAAGCAGATGTGAACTAGATATGGTCTGTATATCTTGGAAACACCGTTCAATTTTCTGAACACACTAAATTTTCTGGCTCTATTAGAGACTCTAGAAATCAAGAGCATGCTTCTTGCTCTAAAGCAGACTGTGTTTCATGGATGAGAACTGTGCTGAGTGTTTCCCTTAAGAAATGGAGTTAATTCCCAGGCTCTGTGTCTTCCTACAAGGAAGAATTCGTTTAAGGAAAACTCAGTCACCTTTCCGCTCAAACAAATCTACATCGTTCTATGCTCACACGATTCTTGCTCTTAAATGTAAAGCATTGGGTGTTGGAGGAACTGTGGTTTCTGTCAGTTTCAGAAGCAGAGTTGAACTAGATATGGTCTGTATGTATAGGATCCACCGATCTTTTGTTCTGAGCACACTCACATTTCCTGCTGTATTAGAGAATCTAGAAATCAAGAGCGTGCTTCTTGCTCTAAAGCAGACTGTTTTTCTTGGATGAGAACTGTGCTGTGTTTTTCCCTTCAGAAATGGAGTTAAATCCCAGGCTCTGTGTCTTCCTACAACCTAGATTTAGGTTCAGGTAAAATCAGTCACCTTTAATCTCCAACAAAGCTACATCGATCTAGGCTCACACGTTTCTCGCTCTTAACTCTAAAGCATTGGATGTTAGAGGACCTGTGGTTTGTATCAGTTTCCGAAGCAGAGTTGAACTAGATATGGTCCATATGTCTAGGAAACACCGTTCTTTTTTAATGAGCACACTCAAGTTTCTGGATCTATTAGAGACTCTACAAATCAAGAGCGTGCTTCTTGCTCTAAAGCAGAGTGTGTTTCATGGATGAGAACTGTGCTGAGTGTTTCCCTTAAGAAATGGAGTTAAATCCCAGGCTCTGTGTCTTCCTACAAGGAAGAATTCGTTTAAGGAAAACTCAGTCACCTTTCAGCTCAAACAAATCTACATCGTTCTATGCTCACACGATTCTTGCTCTTAAATGTAAAGCATTGGATGTTGGAGGAACTGTGGTTTCTGTCAGTTTCAGAATCAGAGTTGAACTAGATATGGTCTGTATGTATAGGATCCACCGATCTTTTGTTCTGAGCACACTCACATTTCCTGCTGTTTTAGAGAATCTAGAAATCAAGAGCGTGCTTCTTGCTCTAAAGCAGACTGTGTTTCTTGGATGAGAACTGTGCTGTGTTTTTCCCAATCAAAAATGGAGTTAAATCCCAGGCTCTGTATCTTCCTACAAGCTAGACTTCAGTTCAGTTAAACTCAGTCATCTTTCAGCTCAAAAAAGGCTACATCTTTCTAGGCTCACACGTTTCTTGCTCTTAAATGTAAAGCATTGGATGTTAGAGGACCTGTGGTTTGTATCAGTTTCCGAAGCAGAGTTGAACTAGATATGGTCCATATGTCTAGGAAACACCGTTCTTTTTTAATGAGCACACTCAAGTTTCTGGCTCTATTAGAGACTCTACAAATCACGAGCGTGCTTCTTGCTCTAAAGCAGAGCGTGTTTCATGGATGAGAACTGTGCTGAGTGTTTCCCTTAAGAAATGGAGTTAAATCCCAGGCTCTGTGTCTTCCTCCAAGGAAGAATTCGTTTAAGGAAAACTCAGTCACCTTTCAGCTCAAACAAAGCTACATCGTTCTAGGCTCACACCTTTCTTGCGATTAAATGTAAAGCATTGGATGTTAGAGGAACAGTGGTTTCTATCAGTTTCAGAAGCAGAGTTGAACTAGATATCGTCTGTAAGTCTAGGTACCACCGTTTTTTTGTTCTGAGCACACTCATGTTTCCTGCTGTATTAGAGACTCTAGAAATCAAGAACGTGTTTCTTGCTCTAAAGCAGACTGTGTTTCATGGATGAGAACTGTGCTGTGTGTTTCCCTTCAGAAATGGAGTTAAATCCCAGGCTCTGTGTCCTCGTACATGCAAGACAACTTTTCAGGTAAACTCAGTCACCTTTCAGCTCAAACAAAGCTACATCGTTCTAGGCTCACACCTTTCTTGCGATTAAATGTAAAGCATTGGATGTTAGAGGAACAGTGGTTTCTATCAGTTTCAGAAGCAGAGTTGAACTAGATATGGTCTGTATGTATAGGATCCACCGTTCTTTTGTTCTGAGCACACTCATATTTCCTGCTGTATTAGAGACTGTAGAAATCAAGATCGTGCTTCTTGCTCTAAAGCAGACTGTGTTTCATGGATGAGAACTGTGCTGTGTTTTTCCCTTCAGAAATGGAGTTAAATCCCAGGCTCTGTGTCTTCCTACAAGCTAGATTTAGGTTCAGGTAAACTCAGTCTCCTTTCAGCTCCAACAAAGCTACATCATTCTAGGCTCACACGTTTCTCGCTCTTAACTGTAAAGTATTGGATATTAGAGGACCTGTGGTTCGTATTAGTTTCAGAATCAGAGTTGAACTAGATATTGTCTGTATATGTAGGAAACACCGTTCTTTTCTTCTGACCACACTCAGGTTTCCTGCTTTATTAGAGACTCTAGAAACAACAGCGTGCTTCGTGCTCTAAAGCACAGTGTGTTTCATGGATGAGAACTGTGCTGTGTGTTTCCCTTCAGAAATGGAGTTAAATCCCAGGCTCTGTGTCTTTCTACAAGCAAGACTTCATTTAAGGTAAACTCAGTCATCTTTCAGCTCAAACAAAGCTACATCGTTCTAGGCTCACACGTTTCTTGCTCTTAAATGTAAAGCAATGGATGTTAGAGGACCTGTGGTTTGTATCAGTTACAGAAGCAGAGTTGAACTAGATATGGTCCATATGTCTAGGAAACACCGTTCTTTTTTAATGATCACACTCAAGTTTCAGGCTCTATTAGAGACTCTAGAAATCAAGAGCGTGCTTCTTGCTCTAAAGCAGATTTTGTTTCATGGATGAGAACTGTGCTGTGTGTTTCCCTTCAGAAATGGAGTTAAATCCCAGGCTCTGTGTCTTCCCACAAGCTAGACGTCGGTTCAGGTAAACTCAGTCACCTTTCAGCTCCAACAAAGCTACATCATTCTACGCTCACAAGTTTCTCGCTCTTTACTGTAAAGCATTGGATATTAGAGGACCTGTGGTTTGTATCAGTTTCAGAAGCAGAGTTGAACTAGATATGGTCCGTATATCTAGGAAACACCATTCAATTTTCTGAGCACACTAAATTTTCTGGCTCTTTTAGAGACTCTAGAAATCCAGAGCGTGCTTCTTGCTCTAAAGCAGAGTGTGTTTCATGGATGAGAACTGTGGTGAGTGTTTCCCTTAAGAAATGGAGTTAAATCCCAGGCTCTGTGTCTTCCTACAAGCAAGACTTCATTTAAGGTAACCTCAGTCACCTTTCAGCTCAAACAAAGCTACATCGTTCTAGGCTCACACGATTCTTGCTCTTAAATGTAAAGCATTGGATGTTAGAGGACCTGTGGTTTCTATCAGTTTCAGAAGCAGAGTTGAACTATATATGGTCTGTATGTGTAGGAACCACCGTTCTTTTGTTCTGAGCACACTCACGTTTCTTGCTCTATTAGAGACTCTAGAAATCAAGAGCGTGCTGCTTGCTCTAAAACAGACTGTGTTTCATGGATGAGAACTGTGGTGTGTTTTTCCGTTCAGAAATGGAGTTAAATCCCAAGTTCTGTGTCGTCCTACAAGCTACACTTCGGTTCAGGTAAACTCAGTCACCTTTAAGCTCCAACAAAGCTACATCGTTCTAGGCTCAAACGTTTCTCGCTCTTAACTGTAAAGCATTGGATGTTAGAGGACCTGTGGTTTGTATCAGTTTCAGAAGCAGAGTTGAACTACCAATGGTCTGTATGTGTAGGAAACACCGTTCTTTTTTTCTGAGTACACTCAAGTTTCTGGCTCATTTTGAAACACTAGAAATCAAGAGCGTGCTTCTCGCTCTAAAGCAGAGTTTGTTTCATGGATGAGAACTGTGCTGTGTGTTTCCCTTCAGAAATGGAGTTAAATCCCAGGCTCTGTGTCTTCCTACAAGCTAGATTTCGGTTTAGGTAAATCAGTCACCTTTCAGCTCCAACAAAGCTACATCGTTCTAGGCTCACACGTTTCTCGCTCTTAACTGTAAAGCATTGGATATAGAGGACCTGTGGTTTGTATCAATTTCAGAAGCAGAGTTGAACTAACAATTGTCCATATGTGTAGAAAACACCATTCTTTATTTCTGAGCACACTCATGTTTCTGGCTCTATTAGAGACTCTAGAAATCAAGAGCTTGATCTTGCTCTAAAGCAGAGTGTGTTTCATTGATGAAAACTGTGCTGTGTGTTTCCCTTCAGAAATGGAGTTAAATCCCAGGCTCTGTGTCTTCCTACATGCAAGACAACTTTTCAGGTAAACTCAGTCACCTTTGAGCTCAAACAAAGGTAGATCATTCACGAAGCTCACACGTTTCTCGCTCTTAACTGAAAAGTATTGGATATTAGAGGACCTGCGGTTCATTTCAGTTTCAGAAGCAGAGTTGAACTAGATATGGTCTGTATGTGTAGGTAACACCGTTCTTTTCTTCTGACCACACTCAGGTTTCCTGCTTTATTAGAGACTCTAGAAAGCAACAGCGTGCTTCGTGCTCTAAAGCAGAGTGTGTTTCATGGATGAGAACTGTGCTGTGTGGTTCCCTTCAGAAATGGAGTTAAATCCCAGGCTCTGTGTCTTCCTACAAGCAAGACTTTGTTTAAGGTAAACTCAGTCACCTTTCAGCTCAAAGCTACTTCGTTCTAGGTTCACACATTTCTTGCTCTTAAATGTAAAACATTGGATGTTAGAGGACCTGTGGTTTGTATCAGTTTCAGAAGCAGAGTTGAACTAGGTATGGTCCATATGTCTAGGAAACACCGTTCTTTTTTAATGAGCACACTCATGTTTTTGGCAATATTAGAGACTCTACAAATCAAGAGCGTGCTTCTTGCTCTAAAGCAGAGTTTGTTTCATGGATGAGAACTGTGCTGTGTGTTTCCCTTCAGAAATGGAGTTAAATCCCAGGCTCTGTGTCTTTCCACAAGCTAGATGTCAGTTCAGGTAAACTCAGTCACCTTTCAGCTCCAACAAAGCTACATCATTCAAGGCTCACACGTTTCTCGCTCTTTACTGTAAAGCATTGGATATTAGAGGACCTGTGGTTTGTATCAGTTTCTGAAGCAGATGTGAACTAGATATGGTCTGTATATCTTGGAAACACCGTTCAATTTTCTGAACACACTAAATTTTCTGGCTCTATTAGAGACTCTAGAAATCAAGAGCATGCTTCTTGCTCTAAAGCAGACTGTGTTTCATGGATGAGAACTGTGCTGAGTGTTTCCCTTAAGAAATGGAGTTAATTCCCAGGCTCTGTGTCTTCCTACAAGGAAGAATTCGTTTAAGGAAAACTCAGTCACCTTTCCGCTCAAACAAATCTACATCGTTCTATGCTCACACGATTCTTGCTCTTAAATGTAAAGCATTGGGTGTTGGAGGAACTGTGGTTTCTGTCAGTTTCAGAAGCAGAGTTGAACTAGATATGGTCTGTATGTATAGGATCCACCGATCTTTTGTTCTGAGCACACTCACATTTCCTGCTGTATTAGAGAATCTAGAAATCAAGAGCGTGCTTCTTGCTCTAAAGCAGACTGTTTTTCTTGGATGAGAACTGTGCTGTGTTTTTCCCTTCAGAAATGGAGTTAAATCCCAGGCTCTGTGTCTTCCTACAACCTAGATTTAGGTTCAGGTAAAATCAGTCACCTTTAATCTCCAACAAAGCTACATCGATCTAGGCTCACACGTTTCTCGCTCTTAACTCTAAAGCATTGGATGTTAGAGGACCTGTGGTTTGTATCAGTTTCAGAAGCAGAGTTGAACTAGATATGTTCTGTATGTGTAGGAAACACCGTTCTTTTCTTCTGACCACACTCAGGTTTCCTGCTTTATTAGAGACTCTAGAAAGCCACAGCGTGATTCGTGCTCTAAAGCAGAGTGTGTTTCATGGATGAGAACTGTGCTGTGTGGTTCCCTTCAGAAATGGAGTTAATTCCCAGGCTCTGTGTCTTCCTACAAGCAAGACATCATTGAAGGTAAACTCAGTCAACTTTCAGCTCAAACAAAGCTACATCGTTCTAGGCTCACACGTTTCTTGCTCTTAAATGTAAAGCATTGGATATTAGAGGACCTGTGGTTTGTATCAGTTTCAGAAGCAGAGTTGAACTACCAATTGTCCATATGTGTAGGAAACACCATTCTTTATTTCTGAGCACACTCATGTTTCTGGCTCTATTAGAGACTCTACAAATCAAGAGCTTACTTCTTGCTCTAAAGCAGAGTGTGTTTCATGCATAAGAACTGTGCTGTGTGTTTCCCTTCAGAAATGGAGTTAAATCCCAGGCTCTGTGTCTTCCTACAAGCAAGACTTCGTTTAAGGTAAACTCAGTCACTTTTCAGCTCAAACAAAGCTACATCGTTCTAGACTCATACGTTTCTTGCTCTTAAGTGTAAAGCATTGGATATTACAGGACATGTGGTTCGTATCAGTTTCAGAAGCAGAGTTGAACTAGATATGGTCTGTATGTGTAGGAAACACCGTTCTTTTTTTCTGAGCTCCCTCAATTTTCTGGATCTATTAGAGACTCTAGAAATCAAGAGCGTGCTTCTTGCTCTATAGCAGAGTGTGTTTCATGGATGAGAACCGTGCTATGTGTTTCCCGACAGAAATGGAGTTAAATCCCAGGCTCTGTGTCTTCCTACAAGCTAGACTTCGATTTAGGTAAATCAGTCACCTTTCAGCTCAAACAAAGCTACATCGTTCTAGGCTCACATGATTCTTGCTCTTAAATGTAAAGCATTGGATGTTGGAGGAACTGTGGTTTCTATCAGTTTCAGAAGCAGAGTTGAATTAGATATGGTCTGTATGTATAGGATCCACCGATCTTTTGTTCTGAGCACACTCACATTTCCTGCTGTATTAGAGACTATAGAAATCAAGAGCGTGCTTCTTGCTCTAAAGGAGACTGTGTTTCTTGGATGAGAACTGTGCTGTGTTTTTCCCTTCAGAAATGGAGTTAAATCCCAGGCTCTGTGTCTTCCTACAAGCTAGACTTCAGTTCAGTTAAACTCAGTCATCTTTCAGCTCAAAAAAGGCTACATCTTTCTAGGCTCACACGTTTCTTGCTCTTAAATGTAAAGCATTGGATGTTAGAGGACCTGTGGTTTGTATCAGTGTAAGAAGCAGAGTTGAACTAGATATGGTCCATATGTCTAGGAAACACCGTTCTTTTTTAAGGGCACACTCAAGTTTCTGGGTCTATTAGAAACTCTAGAAATCAAGAGCATGCTTCTCGCTCTAAAGCAGAGTGTGTTTCATGGATGAGAACTGTCCTGTGTGTTTCCCTTCAGAAATGGAGTTAAATCCCAGGCTCTGTGTCTTCCTACAAGCTAGACTTCGGTTTAGGTAAATCAGTCACCTTTCAGCTAAAACAAAGCTACATTGATCTAGGCTCACACATTTCTCGCTCTTAACTGTAAAGCATTGGATATTAGAGGACCTGTGGTTTGTATCAGTTTCAGAAGCAGAGTTGAACTACCAATTGTCCATATGTGTAGGAAACACCATTCTTTATATCTGAGCACACTCATGTTTCTGGCTCTATTAGAGACTCTACAAATCAAGAGCTTACTTCTTGCTCTAAAGCAGAGTGTGTTTCATGCATAAGAACTGTGCTGTGTGTTTCCCTTCAGAAATGGAGTTAAATCCCAGGCTCTGTGTCTTCCTACAAGCAAGACTTCGTTTAAGGTAAACTCAGTCACTTTTCAGCTCAAACAAAGCTACATCGTTCTAGACTCATACGTTTCTTGCTCTTAAGTGTATAGCATTGGATATTACAGGACATGTGGTTCGTATCAGTTTCAGAAGCAGAGTTGAACTAGATATGGTCTGTATGTGTAGGAAACACCGTTCTTTTTTTCTGAGCTCCCTCAATTTTCTGGATCTATTAGAGACTCTAGAAATCAAGAGCGTGCTTCTTGCTCTATAGCAGAGTGTTTTTCATGGATGAGAACCGTGGTATGTGTTTCCCGACAGAAATGGAGTTAAATCCCAGGCTCTGTGTCTTCCTACAAGCTAGACTTCGATTTAGGTAAATCAGTCACCTTTCAGCTCAAACAAAGCTACATCGTTCTAGGCTCACATGATTCTTGCTCTTAAATGTAAAGCATTGGATGTTGGAGGAACTGTGGTTTCTATCAGTTTCAGAAGCAGAGTTGAATTAGATATGGTCTGTATGTATAGGATCCACCGATCTTTTGTTCTGAGCACACTCACGTTTCCTGCTGTATTAGAGACTCTAGAAATCAAGAGCGTGCTTCTTGCTCTAAAGGAGACTGTGTTTCTTGGATGAGAACTGTGCTGTGTTTTTCCCTTCAGAAATGGAGTTAAATCCCAGGCTCTGTGTTTTCCTACAAGCTAGACTTCAGTTCAGTTAAACTCAGTCATCTTTCAGCTCAAAAAAGGCTACATCTTTCTAGGCTCACACGTTTCTTGCTCTTAAATGTAAAGCATTGGATGTTAGAGGACCTGTGGTTTGTATCAGTTTCCGAAGCAGAGTTGAACTAGATATGGTCCATATGTCTAGGAAACACCGTTCTTTTTTAATGAGCACACTCAAGTTTCTGGCTCTATTAGAGACTCTACAAATCAAGAGCGTGCTTCCTGCTCTAAAGCAGAGTGTGTTTCATGGATGAGAACTGTGCTGAGTGTTTCCCTTAAGAAATGGAGTTAAATCCCAGGCTCTGTGTCTTCCTCCAAGGAAGAATTCGTTTAAGGAAAACTCAGTCACCTTTCAGCTCAAACAAAGCTACATCGTTCTAGGCTCACACATTTCTTGCGATTAAATGTAAAGCATTGGATGTTAGAGGAACAGTGGTTTCTATCAGTTTCAGAAGCAGAGTTGAACTAGATATCGTCTGTAAGTCTAGGTACCACCGTTTTTTTGTTCTGAGCACACTCATGTTTCCTGCTGTATTAGAGACTCTAGAAATCAAGAACGTGCTTCTTGCTCTAAAGCAGACTGTGTTTCATGGATGAGAACTGTGCTGTGTGTTTCCCTTCAGAAATGGAGTTAAATCCCAGGCTCTGTGTCCTCCTACATGCAAGACAACGTTTCAGGTAATCTCAGTCACCTTTCAGCTCAAACAAAGCTACATCGTTCTAGGCTCACACCTTTCTTGCGATTAAATGTAAAGCATTGGATGTTAGAGGAACAGTGGTTTCTATCAGTTTCAGAAGCAGAGTTGAACTAGATATGGTCTGTATGTATAGGATCCACCGTTCTTTTGTTCTGAGCACACTCATATTTCCTGCTGTATTAGAGACTCTAGAAATCAAGATCGTGCTTCTTGCTCTAAAGCAGACTGTGTTTCATGGATGAGAACTGTGCTGTATTTTTCCCTTCAGAAATGGAGTTAAATCCCAGGCTCTGTGTCTTCCTACAAGCTAGATTTAGGTTCAGGTAAACTCAGTCTCCTTTCAGCTCCAACAAAGCTACATCGTTCTAGGCTCACACGTTTCTCGCTCTTAACTGTATAGTATTGGATATTAGAGGACCTGTGGTTCGTATTAGTTTCAGAAGCAGAGTTGAACTAGATATGGTCTGTATATGTAGGAAACACCGTTCTTTTCTTCTGACCACACTCAGGTTTCCTGCTTTATTAGAGACTCTAGAAACAACAGCGTGCTTCGTGCTCTAAAGCACAGTGTGTTTCATGGATGAGAACTGTGCTGTGTGTTTCCCTTCAGAAATGGAGTTAAATCCCAGGCTCTGTGTCTTTCTACAAGCAAGACTTCATTTAAGGTAAACTCAGTCATCTTTCAGCTCAAACAAAGCTACATCGTTCTAGGCTCACATGTTTCTTGCTCTTAAATGTAAAGCATTGGATGTTAGAGGACCTGTGGTGTGTATCAGTTTCAGAAGCAGAGTTGAACTAGATATGGTCCATATGTCTAGGAAACACCGTTCTTTTTTAATGATCACACTCAAGTTTCTGGCTCTATTAGAGACTCTAGAAATCAAGAGCGTGCTTCTTGCTCTAAAGCAGATTTTGTTTCATGGATGAGAACTGTGCAGTGTGTTTCCCTTCAGAAATGGAGTTAAATCCCAGGCTCTGTGTCTTCCCACAAGCTAGACGTCGGTTCAGGTAAACTCAGTCACCTTTCAGCTCCAACAAAGCTACATCATTCTACGCTCACAAGTTTCTCGCTCTTTACTGTAAAGCATTGGATATTAGAGGACCTGTGGTTTGTATCAGTTTCAGAAGCAGAGTTGAACTAGATATGGTCCGTATATCTAGGAAACACCATTCAATTTTCTGAGCACACTAAATTTCCTGGCTCTTTTAGAGACTCTAGAAATCAAGAGCGTGCTTCTTGCTCTAAAGCAGAGTGTGTTTCATGGATGAGAACTGTCGTGAGTGTTTCCCTTAAGAAATGGAGTTAAATCCCAGGCTCTGTGTCTTCCTACAAGCAAGACTTCATTTAAGGTAACCTCAGTCACCTTTCAGCTCAAACAAAGCTACATCGTTCTAGGCTCACACGATTCTTGCTCTTAAATGTAAAGCATTGGATGTTAGAGGACCTGTGGTTTCTATCAGTTTCAGAAGCAGAGTTGAACTATATATGGTCTGTATGTGTAGGAACCACCGTTCTTTTGTTCTGAGCACACTCACGTTTCTTGCTCTATTAGAGACTCTAGAAATCAAGAGCGTGCTGCTTGCTCTAAAACAGACTGTGTTTCATGGATGAGAACTGTGGTGTGTTTTTCCGTTCAGAAATGGAGTTAAATCCCAAGTTCTGTGTCGTCCTACAAGCTACACTTCGGTTCAGGTAAACTCAGTCACCTTTAAGCTCCAACAAAGCTACATCGTTCTAGGCTCAAACGTTTCTCGCTCTTAACTGTAATGCATTGGATGTTAGAGGACCTGTGGTTTGTATCAGTTTCAGAAGCAGAGTTGAACTACCAATGGTCTGTATGTGTAGGAAACACCGTTCTTTTTTTCTGAGTACACTCAAGTTTCTGGCTCATTTTGAAACACTAGAAATCAAGAGCGTGCTTCTCGCTCTAAAGCAGAGTTTGTTTCATGGATGAGAACTGTGCTGTGTGTTTCCCTTCAGAAATGGAGTTAAATCCCAGGCTCTGTGTCTTCCTACAAGCTAGATTTCGGTTTAGGTAAATCAGTCACCTTTCAGCTCCAACAAAGCTACATCGTTCTAGGCTCACACGTTTCTCGCTCTTAACTGTAAAGCATTGGATATAGAGGACCTGTGGTTTGTATCAATTTCAGAAGCAGAGTTGAACTAACAATTGTCCATATGTGTAGGAAACACCATTCTTTATTTCTGAGCACACTCATGTTTCTGGCTCTATTAGAGACTCTAGAAATCAAGAGCTTGCTTCTTGCTCTAAAGCAGAGTGTGTTTCATGGATGATAACTGTGCTGTGTGTTTCCCTTCAGAAATGGAGTTAAATCCCAGGCTCTGTATCTTCCTACATGCAAGACAACTTTTCAGGTAAACTCAGTCACCTTTCAGCTCAAACAAAGGTAGATCATTCACGAAGCTCACACGTTTCTCGCTCTTAACTGAAAAGTATTGGATATTAGAGGACCTGCGGTTCATTTCAGTTTCAGAAGCAGAGTTGAACTAGATATGGTCTGTATGTGTAGGTAACACCGTTCTTTTCTTCTGACCACACTCAGGTTTCCTGCTTTATTAGAGACTCTAGAAAGCAACAGCGTGCTTCGTGCTCTAAAGCAGAGTGTGTTTCATGGATGAGAACTGTGCTGTGTGGTTCCCTTCAGAAATGGAGTTAAATCCCAGGCTCTGTGTCTTCCTACAAGCAAGACTTTGTTTAAGGTAAACTCAGTCACCTTTCAGCTCAAAGCTACTTCGTTCTAGGTTCACACATTTCTTGCTCTTAAATGTAAAACATTGGATGTTAGAGGACCTGTGGTTTGTATCAGTTTCAGAAGCAGAGTTGAACTAGGTATGGTCCATATGTCTAGGAAACACCGTTCTTTTTTAATGAGCACACTCATGTTTTTGGCAATATTAGAGACTCTACAAATCAAGAGCGTGCTTCTTGCTCTAAAGCAGAGTTTGTTTCATGGATGAGAACTGTGCTGTGTGTTTCCCTTCAGAAATGGAGTTAAATCCCAGGCTCTGTGTCTTTCCACAAGCTAGATGTCAGTTCAGGTAAACTCAGTCACCTTTCAGCTCCAACAAAGCTACATCATTCAAGGCTCACACGTTTCTCGCTCTTTACTGTAAAGCATTGGATATTAGAGGACCTGTGGTTTGTATCAGTTTCTGAAGCAGATGTGAACTAGATATGGTCTGTATATCTTGGAAACACCGTTCAATTTTCTGAACACACTAAATTTTCTGGCTCTATTAGAGACTCTAGAAATCAAGAGCATGCTTCTTGCTCTAAAGCAGACTGTGTTTCATGGATGAGAACTGTGCTGAGTGTTTCCCTTAAGAAATGGAGTTAATTCCCAGGCTCTGTGTCTTCCTACAAGGAAGAATTCGTTTAAGGAAAACTCAGTCACCTTTCCGCTCAAACAAATCTACATCGTTCTATGCTCACACGATTCTTGCTCTTAAATGTAAAGCATTGGGTGTTGGAGGAACTGTGGTTTCTGTCAGTTTCAGAAGCAGAGTTGAACTAGATATGGTCTGTATGTATAGGATCCACCGATCTTTTGTTCTGAGCACACTCACATTTCCTGCTGTATTAGAGAATCTAGAAATCAAGAGCGTGCTTCTTGCTCTAAAGCAGACTGTTTTTCTTGGATGAGAACTGTGCTGTGTTTTTCCCTTCAGAAATGGAGTTAAATCCCAGGCTCTGTGTCTTCCTACAACCTAGATTTAGGTTCAGGTAAAATCAGTCACCTTTAATCTCCAACAAAGCTACATCGATCTAGGCTCACACGTTTCTCGCTCTTAACTCTAAAGCATTGGATGTTAGAGGACCTGTGGTTTGTATCAGTTTCAGAAGCAGAGTTGAACTAGATATGTTCTGTATGTGTAGGAAACACCGTTCTTTTCTTCTGACCACACTCAGGTTTCCTGCTTTATTAGAGACTCTAGAAAGCCACAGCGTGATTCGTGCTCTAAAGCAGAGTGTGTTTCATGGATGAGAACTGTGCTGTGTGGTTCCCTTCAGAAATGGAGTTAATTCCCAGGCTCTGTGTCTTCCTACAAGCAAGACATCATTGAAGGTAAACTCAGTCAACTTTCAGCTCAAACAAAGCTACATCGTTCTAGGCTCACACGTTTCTTGCTCTTAAATGTAAAGCATTGGATATTAGAGGACCTGTGGTTTGTATCAGTTTCAGAAGCAGAGTTGAACTACCAATTGTCCATATGTGTAGGAAACACCATTCTTTATTTCTGAGCACACTCATGTTTCTGGCTCTATTAGAGACTCTACAAATCAAGAGCTTACTTCTTGCTCTAAAGCAGAGTGTGTTTCATGCATAAGAACTGTGCTGTGTGTTTCCCTTCAGAAATGGAGTTAAATCCCAGGCTCTGTGTCTTCCTACAAGCAAGACTTCGTTTAAGGTAAACTCAGTCACTTTTCAGCTCAAACAAAGCTACATCGTTCTAGACTCATACGTTTCTTGCTCTTAAGTGTAAAGCATTGGATATTACAGGACATGTGGTTCGTATCAGTTTCAGAAGCAGAGTTGAACTAGATATGGTCTGTATGTGTAGGAAACACCGTTCTTTTTTTCTGAGCTCCCTCAATTTTCTGGATCTATTAGAGACTCTAGAAATCAAGAGCGTGCTTCTTGCTCTATAGCAGAGTGTGTTTCATGGATGAGAACCGTGCTATGTGTTTCCCGACAGAAATGGAGTTAAATCCCAGGCTCTGTGTCTTCCTACAAGCTAGACTTCGATTTAGGTAAATCAGTCACCTTTCAGCTCAAACAAAGCTACATCGTTCTAGGCTCACATGATTCTTGCTCTTAAATGTAAAGCATTGGATGTTGGAGGAACTGTGGTTTCTATCAGTTTCAGAAGCAGAGTTGAATTAGATATGGTCTGTATGTATAGGATCCACCGATCTTTTGTTCTGAGCACACTCACATTTCCTGCTGTATTAGAGACTATAGAAATCAAGAGCGTGCTTCTTGCTCTAAAGGAGACTGTGTTTCTTGGATGAGAACTGTGCTGTGTTTTTCCCTTCAGAAATGGAGTTAAATCCCAGGCTCTGTGTCTTCCTACAAGCTAGACTTCAGTTCAGTTAAACTCAGTCATCTTTCAGCTCAAAAAAGGCTACATCTTTCTAGGCTCACACGTTTCTTGCTCTTAAATGTAAAGCATTGGATGTTAGAGGACCTGTGGTTTGTATCAGTGTAAGAAGCAGAGTTGAACTAGATATGGTCCATATGTCTAGGAAACACCGTTCTTTTTTAAGGGCACACTCAAGTTTCTGGGTCTATTAGAAACTCTAGAAATCAAGAGCATGCTTCTCGCTCTAAAGCAGAGTGTGTTTCATGGATGAGAACTGTCCTGTGTGTTTCCCTTCAGAAATGGAGTTAAATCCCAGGCTCTGTGTCTTCCTACAAGCTAGACTTCGGTTTAGGTAAATCAGTCACCTTTCAGCTAAAACAAAGCTACATTGATCTAGGCTCACACATTTCTCGCTCTTAACTGTAAAGCATTGGATATTAGAGGACCTGTGGTTTGTATCAGTTTCAGAAGCAGAGTTGAACTACCAATTGTCCATATGTGTAGGAAACACCATTCTTTATATCTGAGCACACTCATGTTTCTGGCTCTATTAGAGACTCTACAAATCAAGAGCTTACTTCTTGCTCTAAAGCAGAGTGTGTTTCATGCATAAGAACTGTGCTGTGTGTTTCCCTTCAGAAATGGAGTTAAATCCCAGGCTCTGTGTCTTCCTACAAGCAAGACTTCGTTTAAGGTAAACTCAGTCACTTTTCAGCTCAAACAAAGCTACATCGTTCTAGACTCATACGTTTCTTGCTCTTAAGTGTATAGCATTGGATATTACAGGACATGTGGTTCGTATCAGTTTCAGAAGCAGAGTTGAACTAGATATGGTCTGTATGTGTAGGAAACACCGTTCTTTTTTTCTGAGCTCCCTCAATTTTCTGGATCTATTAGAGACTCTAGAAATCAAGAGCGTGCTTCTTGCTCTATAGCAGAGTGTTTTTCATGGATGAGAACCGTGGTATGTGTTTCCCGACAGAAATGGAGTTAAATCCCAGGCTCTGTGTCTTCCTACAAGCTAGACTTCGATTTAGGTAAATCAGTCACCTTTCAGCTCAAACAAAGCTACATCGTTCTAGGCTCACATGATTCTTGCTCTTAAATGTAAAGCATTGGATGTTGGAGGAACTGTGGTTTCTATCAGTTTCAGAAGCAGAGTTGAATTAGATATGGTCTGTATGTATAGGATCCACCGATCTTTTGTTCTGAGCACACTCACGTTTCCTGCTGTATTAGAGACTCTAGAAATCAAGAGCGTGCTTCTTGCTCTAAAGGAGACTGTGTTTCTTGGATGAGAACTGTGCTGTGTTTTTCCCTTCAGAAATGGAGTTAAATCCCAGGCTCTGTGTTTTCCTACAAGCTAGACTTCAGTTCAGTTAAACTCAGTCATCTTTCAGCTCAAAAAAGGCTACATCTTTCTAGGCTCACACGTTTCTTGCTCTTAAATGTAAAGCATTGGATGTTAGAGGACCTGTGGTTTGTATCAGTTTCCGAAGCAGAGTTGAACTAGATATGGTCCATATGTCTAGGAAACACCGTTCTTTTTTAATGAGCACACTCAAGTTTCTGGCTCTATTAGAGACTCTACAAATCAAGAGCGTGCTTCCTGCTCTAAAGCAGAGTGTGTTTCATGGATGAGAACTGTGCTGAGTGTTTCCCTTAAGAAATGGAGTTAAATCCCAGGCTCTGTGTCTTCCTCCAAGGAAGAATTCGTTTAAGGAAAACTCAGTCACCTTTCAGCTCAAACAAAGCTACATCGTTCTAGGCTCACACATTTCTTGCGATTAAATGTAAAGCATTGGATGTTAGAGGAACAGTGGTTTCTATCAGTTTCAGAAGCAGAGTTGAACTAGATATCGTCTGTAAGTCTAGGTACCACCGTTCTTTTCTTCTGACCACACTCAGGTTTCCTGCTTTATTAGAGACTCTAGAAAGCAACAGCGTGCTTCGTGCTCTAAAGCAGAGTGTGTTTCATGGATGAGAACTGTGCTGTGTGGTTCCCTTCAGAAATGGAGTTAAATCCCAGGCTCTGTGTCTTCCTACAAGCAAGACTTTGTTTAAGGTAAACTCAGTCACCTTTCAGCTCAAACAAAGCTACTTCGTTCTAGGTTCACACATTTCTTGCTCTTAAATGTAAAACATTGGATGTTAGAGGACCTGTGGTTTGTATCAGTTTCAGAAGCAGAGTTGAACTAGGTATGGTCCATATGTCTAGGAAACACCGTTCTTTTTTAATGAGCACACTCATGTTTTTGGCTCTATTAGAGACTCTACAAATCAAGAGCGTGCTTCTTGCTCTAAAGCAGAGTTTGTTTCATGGATGAGAACTGTGCTGTGTGTTTCCCTTCAGAAATGGAGTTAAATCCCAAGCTGGGTGTCTTCCTAAAAGCTAGACTTCAGTTCAGTTAAACTCAGTCATCTTTCAGCTCAAACAAAGCTACATCGTTCTAGGCTCACACGTTTATTGCTCTTAAATGTAAAGCATTGGATGTTAGAGGACCTGTGGTTTGTATCAGTTTCAGAAGCAGAGTTGAACTAGATATGGTCCATATGTCTAGGAAACACCGTTCTTTTTTAATGAGCACACTCAAGTGTCTGGCTCTATTAGAGACTCTACAAATCAAGAGCGTGCTTCTTGCTCTAAAGCAGAGTTTGTTTCATGGATGAGAACTGTGCTGTGTGTTTCCCTTCAGAAATGGAGTTAAATCCCAGGCTCTGTGTCTTTCCACAAGCTAGATGTCAGTTCAGGTAAACTCAGTCACCTTTCAGCTCCAACAAAGCTACATCATTCAAGGCTCACACGTTTCTCGCTCTTTACTGTAAAGCATTGGATATTAGAGGACCTGTGGTTTGTATCAGTTTCTGAAGCAGAGGTGAACTAGATATGGTCTGTATATCTTGGAAACACCGTTCAATTTTCTGAGCACACTAAATTTTCTGGCTCTATTAGAGACTCTAGAAATCAAGAGCATGCTTCTTGCTCTAAAGCAGACTGTGTTTCATGGATGAGAACTGTGCTGAGTGTTTCCCTTAAGAAATGGAGTTAATTCCCAGGCTCTGTGTCTTCCTACAAGGAAGAATTCGTTTAAGGAAAACTCAGTCACCTTTCCGCTCAAACAAATCTACATCGTTCTATGCTCACACGATTCTTGCTCTTAAATGTAAAGCATTGGGTGTTGGAGGAACTGTGGTTTCTGTCAGTTTCAGAAGCAGAGTTGAACTAGATATGGTCTGTATGTATAGGATCCACCGATCTTTTGTTCTGAGCACACTCACATTTCCTGCTGTATTAGAGAATCTAGAAATCAAGAGCGTGCTTCTTGCTCTAAAGCAGACTGTTTTTCTTGGATGAGAACTGTGCTGTGTTTTTCCCTTCAGAAATGGAGTTAAATCCCAGGCTCTGTGTCTTCCTACAACCTAGATTTAGGTTCAGGTAAAATCAGTCACCTTTAATCTCCAACAAAGCTACATCGATCTAGGCTCACACGTTTCTCGCTCTTAACTCTAAAGCATTGGATGTTAGAGGACCTGTGGTTTGTATCTGTTTCAGAAGCAGAGTTGAACTAGATATGTTCTGTATGTGTAGGAAACACCGTTCTTTTCTTCTGACCACACTCAGGTTTCCTGCTTTATTAGAGACTCTAGAAAGCCACAGCGTGATTCGTGCTCTAAAGCAGAGTGTGTTTCATGGATGAGAACTGTGCTGTGTGGTTCCCTTCAGAAATGGAGTTAATTCCCAGGCTCTGTGTCTTCCTACAAGCAAGACTTCATTGAAGGTAAACTCAGTCAACTTTCAGCTCAAACAAAGCTACATCGTTCTAGGCTCACACGTTTCTTGCTCTTAAATGTAAAGCATTGGATGTTAGAGGACCTGTGGTTTGTATCAGTGTAAGAAGCAGAGTTGAACTAGATATGGTCCATATGTCTAGTAAACACCGTTCTTTTTTAAGGGCACACTCAAGTTTCTGGCTCTATTAGAAACTCTAGAAATCAAGAGCATGCTTCTCGCTCTAAAGCAGAGTGTGTTTCATGGATGAGAACTGTCCTGTGTGTTTCCCTTCAGAAATGGAGTTAAATCCCAGGCTCTGTGTCTTCCTACAAGCTAGACTTCGGTTTAGGTAAATCAGTCACCTTTCAGCTCAAACAAAGCTACATCGATCTAGGCTCACAGGTTTCTCGCTCTTAACTGTAAAGCATTGGATATTAGAGGACCTGTGGTTTGTATCAGTTTCAGAAGCAGAGTTGAACTAGATATGGTCCATATGTCTAGGAAACACCGTTCTTTTTTAATGATCACACTCAAGTTTCTGGCTCTATTAGAGACTCTAGAAATCAAGAGCGTGCTTCTTGCTCTAAAGCAGATTTTGTTTCATGGATGAGAACTGTGCTGTGTGTTTCCCTTCAGAAATGGAGTTAAATCCCAGGCTCTGTGTCTTCCCACAAGCTAGACGTCGGTTCAGGTAAACTCAGTCACCTTTCAGCTCCAACAAAGCTACATCATTCTACGCTCACAAGTTTCTCGCTCTTTACTGTAAAGCATTGATATTAGAGGACCTGTGGTTTGTATCAGTTTCAGAAGCAGAGTTGAACTAGATATGGTCCGTATATCTAGGAAACACCTTTCAATTTTCTGAGCACACTAAATTTCCTGGCTCTTTTAGAGACTCTAGAAATCAAGAGCGTGCTTCTTGCTCTAAAGCAGAGTGTGTTTCATGGATGAGAACTGTCGTGAGTGTTTCCCTTAAGAAATGGAGTTAAATCCCAGGCTCTGTGTCTTCCTACAAGCAAGACTTCATTTAAGGTAACCTCAGTCACCTTTCAGCTCAAACAAAGCTACATCGTTCTAGGCTCACACGATTCTTGCTCTTAAATGTAAAGCATTGGATGTTAGAGGACCTGTGGTTTCTATCAGTTTCAGAAGCAGAGTTGAACTATATATGGTCTGTATGTGTAGGAACCACCGTTCTTTTGTTCTGAGCACACTCACGTTTCTTGCTCTATTAGAGACTCTAGAAATCAAGAGCGTGCTGCTTGCTCTAAAACAGACTGTGTTTCATGGATGAGAACTGTGGTGTGTTTTTCCGTTCAGAAATGGAGTTAAATCCCAAGTTCTGTGTCGTCCTACAAGCTACACTTCGGTTCAGGTAAACTCAGTCACCTTTAAGCTCCAACAAAGCTACATCGTTCTAGGCTCAAACGTTTCTCGCTCTTAACTGTAATGCATTGGATGTTAGAGGACCTGTGGTTTGTATCAGTTTCAGAAGCAGAGTTGAACTACCAATGGTCTGTATGTGTAGGAAACACCGTTCTTTTTTTCTGAGTACACTCAAGTTTCTGGCTCATTTTGAAACACTAGAAATCAAGAGCGTGCTTCTCGCTCTAAAGCAGAGTTTGTTTCATGGATGAGAACTGTGCTGTGTGTTTCCCTTCAGAAATGGAGTTAAATCCCAGGCTCTGTGTCTTCCTACAAGCTAGATTTCGGTTTAGGTAAATCAGTCACCTTTCAGCTCCAACAAAGCTACATCGTTCTAGGCTCACACGTTTCTCGCTCTTAACTGTAAAGCATTGGATATAGAGGACCTGTGGTTTGTATCAATTTCAGAAGCAGAGTTGAACTAACAATTGTCCATATGTGTAGGAAACACCATTCTTTATTTCTGAGCACACTCATGTTTCTGGCTCTATTAGAGACTCTAGAAATCAAGAGCTTGCTTCTTGCTCTAAAGCAGAGTGTGTTTCATGGATGATAACTGTGCTGTGTGTTTCCCTTCAGAAATGGAGTTAAATCCCAGGCTCTGTATCTTCCTACATGCAAGACAACTTTTCAGGTAAACTCAGTCACCTTTCAGCTCAAACAAAGGTAGATCATTCACGAAGCTCACACGTTTCTCGCTCTTAACTGAAAAGTATTGGATATTAGAGGACCTGCGGTTCATTTCAGTTTCAGAAGCAGAGTTGAACTAGATATGGTCTGTATGTGTAGGTAACACCGTTCTTTTCTTCTGACCACACTCAGGTTTCCTGCTTTATAAGAGACTCTAGAAAGCAACAGCGTGCTTCGTGCTCTAAAGCAGAGTGTGTTTCATGGATGAGAACTGTGCTGTGTGGTTCCCTTCAGAAATGGAGTTAAATCCCAGGCTCTGTGTCTTCCTACAAGCAAGACTTTGTTTAAGGTAAACTCAGTCACCTTTCAGCTCAAACAAAGCTACTTCGTTCTAGGTTCACACATTTCTTGCTCTTAAATGTAAAACATTGGATGTTAGAGGACCTGTGGTTTGTATCAGTTTCAGAAGCAGAGTTGAACTAGGTATGGTCCATATGTCTAGGAAACACCGTTCTTTTTTAATGAGCACACTCATGTTTTTGGCTCTATTAGAGACTCTACAAATCAAGAGCGTGCTTCTTGCTCTAAAGCAGAGTTTGTTTCATGGATGAGAACTGTGCTGTGTGTTTCCCTTCAGAAATGGAGTTAAATCCCAAGCTGGGTGTCTTCCTAAAAGCTAGACTTCAGTTCAGTTAAACTCAGTCATCTTTCAGCTCAAACAAAGCTACATCGTTCTAGGCTCACACGTTTATTGCTCTTAAATGTAAAGCATTGGATGTTAGAGGACCTGTGGTTTGTATCAGTTTCAGAAGCAGAGTTGAACTAGATATGGTCCATATGTCTAGGAAACACCGTTCTTTTTTAATGAGCACACTCAAGTGTCTGGCTCTATTAGAGACTCTACAAATCAAGAGCGTGCTTCTTGCTCTAAAGCAGAGTTTGTTTCATGGATGAGAACTGTGCTGTGTGTTTCCCTTCAGAAATGGAGTTAAATCCCAGGCTCTGTGTCTTTCCACAAGCTAGATGTCAGTTCAGGTAAACTCAGTCACCTTTCAGCTCCAACAAAGCTACATCATTCAAGGCTCACACGTTTCTCGCTCTTTACTGTAAAGCATTGGATATTAGAGGACCTGTGGTTTGTATCAGTTTCTGAAGCAGAGGTGAACTAGATATGGTCTGTATATCTTGGAAACACCGTTCAATTTTCTGAGCACACTAAATTTTCTGGCTCTATTAGAGACTCTAGAAATCAAGAGCATGCTTCTTGCTCTAAAGCAGACTGTGTTTCATGGATGAGAACTGTGCTGAGTGTTTCCCTTAAGAAATGGAGTTAATTCCCAGGCTCTGTGTCTTCCTACAAGGAAGAATTCGTTTAAGGAAAACTCAGTCACCTTTCCGCTCAAACAAATCTACATCGTTCTATGCTCACACGATTCTTGCTCTTAAATGTAAAGCATTGGGTGTTGGAGGAACTGTGGTTTCTGTCAGTTTCAGAAGCAGAGTTGAACTAGATATGGTCTGTATGTATAGGATCCACCGATCTTTTGTTCTGAGCACACTCACATTTCCTGCTGTATTAGAGAATCTAGAAATCAAGAGCGTGCTTCTTGCTCTAAAGCAGACTGTTTTTCTTGGATGAGAACTGTGCTGTGTTTTTCCCTTCAGAAATGGAGTTAAATCCCAGGCTCTGTGTCTTCCTACAACCTAGATTTAGGTTCAGGTAAAATCAGTCACCTTTAATCTCCAACAAAGCTACATCGATCTAGGCTCACACGTTTCTCGCTCTTAACTCTAAAGCATTGGATGTTAGAGGACCTGTGGTTTGTATCTGTTTCAGAAGCAGAGTTGAACTAGATATGTTCTGTATGTGTAGGAAACACCGTTCTTTTCTTCTGACCACACTCAGGTTTCCTGCTTTATTAGAGACTCTAGAAAGCCACAGCGTGATTCGTGCTCTAAAGCAGAGTGTGTTTCATGGATGAGAACTGTGCTGTGTGGTTCCCTTCAGAAATGGAGTTAATTCCCAGGCTCTGTGTCTTCCTACAAGCAAGACTTCATTGAAGGTAAACTCAGTCAACTTTCAGCTCAAACAAAGCTACATCGTTCTAGGCTCACACGTTTCTTGCTCTTAAATGTAAAGCATTGGATGTTAGAGGACCTGTGGTTTGTATCAGTGTAAGAAGCAGAGTTGAACTAGATATGGTCCATATGTCTAGTAAACACCGTTCTTTTTTAAGGGCACACTCAAGTTTCTGGCTCTATTAGAAACTCTAGAAATCAAGAGCATGCTTCTCGCTCTAAAGCAGAGTGTGTTTCATGGATGAGAACTGTCCTGTGTGTTTCCCTTCAGAAATGGAGTTAAATCCCAGGCTCTGTGTCTTCCTACAAGCTAGACTTCGGTTTAGGTAAATCAGTCACCTTTCAGCTCAAACAAAGCTACATCGATCTAGGCTCACAGGTTTCTCGCTCTTAACTGTAAAGCATTGGATATTAGAGGACCTGTGGTTTGTATCAGTTTCAGAAGCAGAGTTGAACTACCAATTGTCCATATGTGTAGGAAACACCATTCTTTATTTCTGAGCACACTCATGTTTCTGGCTCTATTAGAGACTCTACAAATCAAGAGCTTACTTCTTGCTCTAAAGCAGAGTGTGTTTCATGCATAAGAACTGTGCTGTGTGTTTCCCTTCAGAAATGGAGTTAAATCCCAGGCTCTGTGTCTTCCTACAAGCAAGACTTCGTTTAAGGTAAACTCAGTCACTTTTCAGCTCAAACAAAGCTACATCGTTCTAGACTCATACGTTTCTTGCTCTTAAGTGTAAAGCATTGGATATTACAGGACATGTGGTTCGTATCAGTTTCAGAAGCAGAGTTGAACTAGATATGGTCTGTATGTGTAGGAAACACCGTTCTTTTTTTCTGAGCTCCCTCAATTTTCTGGATCTATTAGAGACTCTAGAAATCAAGAGCGTGCTTCTTGCTCTATAGCAGAGTGTGTTTCATGGATGAGAACCGTGCTATGTGTTTCCCGACAGAAATGGAGTTAAATCCCAGGCTCTGTGTCTTCCTACAAGCTAGACTTCGATTTAGGTAAATCAGTCACCTTTCAGCTCAAACAAAGCTACATCGTTCTAGGCTCACATGATTCTTGCTCTTAAATGTAAAGCATTGGATGTTGGAGGAACTGTGGTTTCTATCAGTTTCAGAAGCAGAGTTGAATTAGATATGGTCTGTATGTATAGGATCCACCGATCTTTTGTTCTGAGCACACTCACGTTTCCTGCTGTATTAGAGACTATAGAAATCAAGAGCGTGCTTCTTGCTCTAAAGGAGACTGTGTTTCTTGGATGAGAACTGTGCTGTGTTTTTCCCTTCAGAAATGGAGTTAAATCCCAGGCTCTGTGTCTTCCTACAAGCTAGACTTCAGTTCAGTTAAACTCAGTCATCTTTCAGCTCAAAAAAGGCTACATCTTTCTAGGCTCACACGTTTCTTGCTCTTAAATGTAAAGCATTGGATGTTAGAGGACCTGTGGTTTGTATCAGTTTCCGAAGCAGAGTTGAACTAGATATGGTCCATATGTCTAGGAAACACCGTTCTTTTTTAATGAGCACACTCAAGTTTCTGGATCTATTAGAGACTCTACAAATCAAGAGCGTGCTTCTTGCTCTAAAGCAGAGTGTGTTTCATGGATGAGAACTGTGCTGAGTGTTTCCCTTAAGAAATGGAGTTAAATCCCAGGCTCTGTGTCTTCCTACAAGGAAGAATTCGTTTAAGGAAAACTCAGTCACCTTTCAGCTCAAACAAATCTACATCGTTCTATGCTCACACGATTCTTGCTCTTAAATGTAAAGCATTGGATGTTGGAGGAACTGTGGTTTCTGTCAGTTTCAGAATCAGAGTTGAACTAGATATGGTCTGTATGTATAGGATCCACCGATCTTTTGTTCTGAGCACACTCACATTTCCTGCTGTTTTAGAGAATCTAGAAATCAAGAGCGTGCTTCTTGCTCTAAAGCAGACTGTGTTTCTTGGATGAGAACTGTGCTGTGTTTTTCCCAATCAAAAATGGAGTTAAATCCCAGGCTCTGTATCTTCCTACAAGCTAGACTTCAGTTCAGTTAAACTCAGTCATCTTTCAGCTCAAAAAAGGCTACATCTTTCTAGGCTCACACGTTTCTTGCTCTTAAATGTAAAGCATTGGATGTTAGAGGACCTGTGGTTTGTATCAGTTTCCGAAGCAGAGTTGAACTAGATATGGTCCATATGTCTAGGAAACACCGTTCTTTTTTAATGAGCACACTCAAGTTTCTGGCTCTATTAGAGACTCTACAAATCAAGAGCGTGCTTCTTGCTCTAAAGCAGAGCGTGTTTCATGGATGAGAACTGTGCTGAGTGTTTCCCTTAAGAAATGGAGTTAAATCCCAGGCTCTGTGTCTTCCTCCAAGGAAGAATTCGTTTAAGGAAAACTTAGTCACCTTTCAGCTCAAACAAAGCTACATCGTTCTAGGCTCACACCTTTCTTGCGATTAAATGTAAAGCATTGGATGTTAGAGGAACAGTGGTTTCTATCAGTTTCAGAAGCAGAGTTGAACTAGATATCGTCTGTAAGTCTAGGTACCACCGTTTTTTTGTTCTGAGCACACTCATGTTTCCTGCTGTATTAGAGACTCTAGAAATCAAGAACGTGTTTCTTGCTCTAAAGCAGACTGTGTTTCATGGATGAGAACTGTGCTGTGTGTTTCCCTTCAGAAATGGAGTTAAATCCCAGGCTCTGTGTCCTCCTACATGCAAGACAACTTTTCAGGTAAACTCAGTCACCTTTCAGCTCAAACAAAGCTACATCGTTCTAGGCTCACACCTTTCTTGCGATTAAATGTAAAGCATTGGATGTTAGAGGAACAGTGGTTTCTATCAGTTTCAGAAGCAGAGTTGAACTAGATATGGTATGTATGTATAGGATCCACCGTTCTTTTGTTCTGAGCACACTCATATTTCCTGCTGTATTAGAGACTCTAGAAATCAAGATCGTGCTTCTTGCTCTAAAGCAGACTGTGTTTCATGGATGAGAACTGTGCTGTGTTTTTCCCTTCAGAAATGGAGTTAAATCCCAGGCTCTGTGTCTTCCTACAAGCTAGATTTAGGTTCAGGTAAACTCAGTCTCCTTTCAGCTCCAAACAAAGCTACATCATTCTAGGCTCACACGTTTCTCGCTCTTAACTGTAAAGTATTGGATATTAGAGGACCTGTGGTTCGTATTAGTTTCAGAAGCAGAGTTGAACTAGATATGGTCTGTATATGTAGGAAACACCGTTCTTTTCTTCTGACCACACTCAGGTTTCCTGCTTTATTAGAGACTCTAGAAACAACAGCGTGCTTCGTGCTCTAAAGCACAGTGTGTTTCATGGATGAGAACTGTGCTGTGTGTTTCCCTTCAGAAATGGAGTTAAATCCCAGGCTCTGTGTCTTTCTACAAGCAAGACTTCATTTAAGGTAAACTCAGTCATCTTTCAGCTCAAACAAAGCTACATCGTTCTAGGCTCACACGTTTCTTGCTCTTAAATGTAAAGCAATGGATGTTAGAGGACCTGTGGTTTTTATCAGTTACAGAAGCAGAGTTGAACTAGATATGGTCCATATGTCTAGGAAACACCGTTCTTTTTTAATGATCACACTCAAGTTTCTGGCTCTATTAGAGACTCTAGAAATCAAGAGCGTGCTTCTTGCTCTAAAGCAGATTTTGTTTCATGGATGAGAACTGTGCTGTGTGTTTCCCTTCAGAAATGGAGTTAAATCCCAGGCTCTGTGTCTTCCCACAAGCTAGACGTCGGTTCAGGTAAACTCAGTCACCTTTCAGCTCCAACAAAGCTACATCATTCTACGCTCACAAGTTTCTCGCTCTTTACTGTAAAGCATTGGATATTAGAGGACCTGTGGTTTGTATCAGTTTCAGAAGCAGAGTTGAACTAGATATGGTCCGTATATCTAGGAAACACCATTCAATTTTCTGAGCACACTAAATTTTCTGGCTCTTTTAGAGACTCTAGAAATCCAGAGCGTGCTTCTTGCTCTAAAGCAGAGTGTGTTTCATGGATGAGAACTGTGGTGATTGTTTCCCTTAAGAAATGGAGTTAAATCCCAGGCTCTGTGTCTTCCTACAAGCAAGACTTCATTTAAGGTAACCTCAGTCACCTTTCAGTTCAAACAAAGCTACATCGTTCTAGGCTCACACGATTCTTGCTCTTAAATGTAAAGCATTGGATGTTAGAGGACCTGTGGTTTCTATCAGTTTCAGAAGCAGAGTTGAACTATATATGGTCTGTATGTGTAGGAACCACCGTTCTTTTGTTCTGAGCACACTCACGTTTCTTGCTCTATTAGAGACTCTAGAAATCAAGAGCGTGCTGCTTGCTCTAAAACAGACTGTGTTTCATGGATGAGAACTGTGGTGTGTTTTTCCGTTCAGAAATGGAGTTAAATCCCAAGTTCTGTGTCGTCCTACAAGCTACACTTCGGTTCAGGTAAACTCAGTCACCTTTAAGCTCCAACAAAGCTACATCGTTCTAGGCTCAAACGTTTCTCGCTCTTAACTGTAAAGCATTGGATGTTAGAGGACCTGTGGTTTGTATCAGTTTCAGAAGCAGAGTTGAACTACCAATGGTCTGTATGTGTAGGAAACACCGTTCTTTTTTTCTGAGTACACTCAAGTTTCTGGCTCATTTTGAAACACTAGAAATCAAGAGCGTGCTTCTCGCTCTAAAGCAGAGTTTGTTTCATGGATGAGAACTGTGCTGTGTGTTTCCCTTCAGAAATGGAGTTAAATCCCAGGCTCTGTGTCTTCCTACAAGCTAGATTTCGGTTTAGGTAAATCAGTCACCTTTCAGCTCCAACAAAGCTACATCGTTCTAGGCTCACACGTTTCTCGCTCTTAACTGTAAAGCATTGGATATAGAGGACCTGTGGTTTGTATCAATTTCAGAAGCAGAGTTGAACTAACAATTGTCCATATGTGTAGGAAACACCATTCTTTATTTCTGAGCACACTCATGTTTCTGGCTCTATTAGAGACTCTAGAAATCAAGAGCTTGCTTCTTGCTCTAAAGCAGAGTGTGTTTCATGGATGATAACTGTGCTGTGTGTTTCCCTTCAGAAATGGAGTTAAATCCCAGGCTCTGTGTCTTCCTACATGCAAGACAACTTTTCAGGTAAACTCAGTCACCTTTCAGCTCAAACAAAGGTAGATCATTCACGAAGCTCACACGTTTCTCGCTCTTAACTGAAAAGTATTGGATATTAGAGGACCTGCGGTTCATTTCAGTTTCAGAAGCAGAGTTGAACTAGATATGGTCTGTATGTGTAGGTAACACCGTTCTTTTCTTCTGACCACACTCAGGTTTCCTGCTTTATTAGAGACTCTAGAAAGCAACAGCGTGCTTCGTGCTCTAAAGCAGAGTGTGTTTCATGGATGAGAACTGTGCTGTGTGGTTCCCTTCAGAAATGGAGTTAAATCCCAGGCTCTGTGTCTTTCCACAAGCTAGATGTCAGTTCAGGTAAACTCAGTCACCTTTCAGCTCCAACAAAGCTACATCATTCAAGGCTCACACGTTTCTCGCTCTTTACTGTAAAGCATTGGATATTAGAGGACCTGTGGTTTGTATCAGTTTCTGAAGCAGAGGTGAACTAGATATGGTCTGTATATCTTGGAAACACCGTTCAATTTTCTGAGCACACTAAATTTTCTGGCTCTATTAGAGACTCTAGAAATCAAGAGCATGCTTCTTGCTCTAAAGCAGACTGTGTTTCATGGATGAGAACTGTGCTGAGTGTTTCCCTTAAGAAATGGAGTTAATTCCCAGGCTCTGTGTCTTCCTACAAGGAAGAATTCGTTTAAGGAAAACTCAGTCACCTTTCCGCTCAAACAAATCTACATCGTTCTATGCTCACACGATTCTTGCTCTTAAATGTAAAGCATTGGGTGTTGGAGGAACTGTGGTTTCTGTCAGTTTCAGAAGCAGAGTTGAACTAGATATGGTCTGTATGTATAGGATCCACCGATCTTTTGTTCTGAGCACACTCACATTTCCTGCTGTATTAGAGAATCTAGAAATCAAGAGCGTGCTTCTTGCTCTAAAGCAGACTGTTTTTCTTGGATGAGAACTGTGCTGTGTTTTTCCCTTCAGAAATGGAGTTAAATCCCAGGCTCTGTGTCTTCCTACAACCTAGATTTAGGTTCAGGTAAAATCAGTCACCTTTAATCTCCAACAAAGCTACATCGATCTAGGCTCACACGTTTCTCGCTCTTAACTCTAAAGCATTGGATGTTAGAGGACCTGTGGTTTGTATCTGTTTCAGAAGCAGAGTTGAACTAGATATGTTCTGTATGTGTAGGAAACACCGTTCTTTTCTTCTGACCACACTCAGGTTTCCTGCTTTATTAGAGACTCTAGAAAGCCACAGCGTGATTCGTGCTCTAAAGCAGAGTGTGTTTCATGGATGAGAACTGTGCTGTGTGGTTCCCTTCAGAAATGGAGTTAATTCCCAGGCTCTGTGTCTTCCTACAAGCAAGACTTCATTGAAGGTAAACTCAGTCAACTTTCAGCTCAAACAAAGCTACATCGTTCTAGGCTCACACGTTTCTTGCTCTTAAATGTAAAGCATTGGATGTTAGAGGACCTGTGGTTTGTATCAGTGTAAGAAGCAGAGTTGAACTAGATATGTTCCATATGTCTAGTAAACACCGTTCTTTTTTAAGGGCACACTCAAGTTTCTGGCTCTATTAGAAACTCTAGAAATCAAGAGCATGCTTCTCGCTCTAAAGCAGAGTGTGTTTCATGGATGAGAACTGTCCTGTGTGTTTCCCTTCAGAAATGGAGTTAAATCCCAGGCTCTGTGTCTTCCTACAAGCTAGACTTCGGTTTAGGTAAATCAGTCACCTTTCAGCTCAAACAAAGCTACATCGATCTAGGCTCACAGGTTTCTCGCTCTTAACTGTAAAGCATTGGATATTAGAGGACCTGTGGTTTGTATCAGTTTCAGAAGCAGAGTTGAACTAGATATGGTCCATATGTCTAGGAAACACCGTTCTTTTTTAATGATCACACTCAAGTTTCTGGCTCTATTAGAGACTCTAGAAATCAAGAGCGTGCTTCTTGCTCTAAAGCAGATTTTGTTTCATGGATGAGAACTGTGCTGTGTGTTTCCCTTCAGAAATGGAGTTAAATCCCAGGCTCTGTGTCTTCCCACAAGCTAGACGTCGGTTCAGGTAAACTCAGTCACCTTTCAGCTCCAACAAAGCTACATCATTCTACGCTCACAAGTTTCTCGCTCTTTACTGTAAAGCATTGGATATTAGAGGACCTGTGGTTTGTATCAGTTTCAGAAGCAGAGTTGAACTAGATATGGTCCGTATATCTAGGAAACACCATTCAATTTTCTGAGCACACTAAATTTCCTGGCTCTTTTAGAGACTCTAGAAATCAAGAGTGTGCTTCTTGCTCTAAAGCAGAGTGTGTTTCATGGATGAGAACTGTCGTGAGTGTTTCCCTTAAGAAATGGAGTTAAATCCCAGGCTCTGTGTCTTCCTACAAGCAAGACTTCATTTAAGGTAACCTCAGTCACCTTTCAGCTCAAACAAAGCTACATCGTTCTAGGCTCACACGATTCTTGCTCTTAAATGTAAAGCATTGGATGTTAGAGGACCTGTGGTTTCTATCAGTTTCAGAAGCAGAGTTGAACTATATATGGTCTGTATGTGTAGGAACCATCGTTCTTTTGTTCTGAGCACACTCACGTTTCTTGCTCTATTAGAGACTCTAGAAATCAAGAGCGTGCTGCTTGCTCTAAAACAGACTGTGTTTCATGGATGAGAACTGTGGTGTGTTTTTCCGTTCAGAAATGGAGTTAAATCCCAAGTTCTGTGTCGTCCTACAAGCTACACTTCGGTTCAGGTAAACTCAGTCACCTTTAAGCTCCAACAAAGCTACATCGTTCTAGGCTCAAACGTTTCTCGCTCTTAACTGTAATGCATTGGATGTTAGAGGACCTGTGGTTTGTATCAGTTTCAGAAGCAGAGTTGAACTACCAATGGTCTGTATGTGTAGGAAACACCGTTCTTTTTTTCTGAGTACACTCAAGTTTCTGGCTCATTTTGAAACACTAGAAATCAAGAGCGTGCTTCTCGCTCTAAAGCAGAGTTTGTTTCATGGATGAGAACTGTGCTGTGTGTTTCCCTTCAGAAATGGAGTTAAATCCCAGGCTCTGTGTCTTCCTACAAGCTAGATTTCGGTTTAGGTAAATCAGTCACCTTTCAGCTCCAACAAAGCTACATCGTTCTAGGCTCACACGTTTCTCGCTCTTAACTGTAAAGCATTGGATATAGAGGACCTGTGGTTTGTATCAATTTCAGAAGCAGAGTTGAACTAACAATTGTCCATATGTGTAGGAAACACCATTCTTTATTTCTGAGCACACTCATGTTTCTGGCTCTATTAGAGACTCTAGAAATCAAGAGCTTGCTTCTTGCTCTAAAGCAGAGTGTGTTTCATGGATGATAACTGTGCTGTGTGTTTCCCTTCAGAAATGGAGTTAAATCCCAGGCTCTGTATCTTCCTACATGCAAGACAACTTTTCAGGTAAACTCAGTCACCTTTCAGCTCAAACAAAGGTAGATCATTCACGAAGCTCACACGTTTCTCGCTCTTAACTGAAAAGTATTGGATATTAGAGGACCTGCGGTTCATTTCAGTTTCAGAAGCAGAGTTGAACTAGATATGGTCTGTATGTGTAGGTAACACCGTTCTTTTCTTCTGACCACACTCAGGTTTCCTGCTTTATTAGAGACTCTAGAAAGCAACAGCGTGCTTCGTGCTCTAAAGCAGAGTGTGTTTCATGGATGAGAACTGTGCTGTGTGGTTCCCTTCAGAAATGGAGTTAAATCCCAGGCTCTGTGTCTTCCTACAAGCAAGACTTTGTTTAAGGTAAACTCAGTCACCTTTCAGCTCAAACAAAGCTACTTCGTTCTAGGTTCACACATTTCTTGCTCTTAAATGTAAAACATTGGATGTTAGAGGACCTGTGGTTTGTATCAGTTTCAGAAGCAGAGTTGAACTAGGTATGGTCCATATGTCTAGGAAACACCGTTCTTTTTTAATGAGCACACTCATGTTTTTGGCTCTATTAGAGACTCTACAAATCAAGAGCGTGCTTCTTGCTCTAAAGCAGAGTTTGTTTCATGGATGAGAACTGTGCTGTGTGTTTCCCTTCAGAAATGGAGTTAAATCCCAAGCTGGGTGTCTTCCTAAAAGCTAGACTTCAGTTCAGTTAAACTCAGTCATCTTTCAGCTCAAACAAAGCTACATCGTTCTAGGCTCACACGTTTATTGCTCTTAAATGTAAAGCATTGGATGTTAGAGGACCTGTGGTTTGTATCAGTTTCAGAAGCAGAGTTGAACTAGATATGGTCCATATGTCTAGGAAACACCGTTCTTTTTTAATGAGCACACTCAAGTGTCTGGCTCTATTAGAGACTCTACAAATCAAGAGCGTGCTTCTTGCTCTAAAGCAGAGTTTGTTTCATGGATGAGAACTGTGCTGTGTGTTTCCCTTCAGAAATGGAGTTAAATCCCAGGCTCTGTGTCTTTCCACAAGCTAGATGTCAGTTCAGGTAAACTCAGTCACCTTTCAGCTCCAACAAAGCTACATCATTCAAGGCTCACACGTTTCTCGCTCTTTACTGTAAAGCATTGGATATTAGAGGACCTGTGGTTTGTATCAGTTTCTGAAGCAGAGGTGAACTAGATATGGTCTGTATATCTTGGAAACACCGTTCAATTTTCTGAGCACACTAAATTTTCTGGCTCTATTAGAGACTCTAGAAATCAAGAGCATGCTTCTTGCTCTAAAGCAGACTGTGTTTCATGGATGAGAACTGTGCTGAGTGTTTCCCTTAAGAAATGGAGTTAATTCCCAGGCTCTGTGTCTTCCTACAAGGAAGAATTCGTTTAAGGAAAACTCAGTCACCTTTCCGCTCAAACAAATCTACATCGTTCTATGCTCACACGATTCTTGCTCTTAAATGTAAAGCATTGGGTGTTGGAGGAACTGTGGTTTCTGTCAGTTTCAGAAGCAGAGTTGAACTAGATATGGTCTTATGTATAGGATCCACCGATCTTTTGTTCTGAGCACACTCACATTTCCTGCTGTATTAGAGAATCTAGAAATCAAGAGCGTGCTTCTTGCTCTAAAGCAGACTGTTTTTCTTGGATGAGAACTGTGCTGTGTTTTTCCCTTCAGAAATGGAGTTAAATCCCAGGCTCTGTGTCTTCCTACAACCTAGATTTAGGTTCAGGTAAAATCAGTCACCTTTAATCTCCAACAAAGCTACATCGATCTAGGCTCACACGTTTCTCGCTCTTAACTCTAAAGCATTGGATGTTAGAGGACCTGTGGTTTGTATCTGTTTCAGAAGCAGAGTTGAACTAGATATGTTCTGTATGTGTAGGAAACACCGTTCTTTTCTTCTGACCACACTCAGGTTTCCTGCTTTATTAGAGACTCTAGAAAGCCACAGCGTGATTCGTGCTCTAAAGCAGAGTGTGTTTCATGGATGAGAACTGTGCTGTGTGGTTCCCTTCAGAAATGGAGTTAATTCCCAGGCTCTGTGTCTTCCTACAAGCAAGACTTCATTGAAGGTAAACTCAGTCAACTTTCAGCTCAAACAAAGCTACATCGTTCTAGGCTCACACGTTTCTTGCTCTTAAATGTAAAGCATTGGATGTTAGAGGACCTGTGGTTTGTATCAGTGTAAGAAGCAGAGTTGAACTAGATATGGTCCATATGTCTAGTAAACACCGTTCTTTTTTAAGGGCACACTCAAGTTTCTGGCTCTATTAGAAACTCTAGAAATCAAGAGCATGCTTCTCGCTCTAAAGCAGAGTGTGTTTCATGGATGAGAACTGTCCTGTGTGTTTCCCTTCAGAAATGGAGTTAAATCCCAGGCTCTGTGTCTTCCTACAAGCTAGACTTCGGTTTAGGTAAATCAGTCACCTTTCAGCTCAAACAAAGCTACATCGATCTAGGCTCACAGGTTTCTCGCTCTTAACTGTAAAGCATTGGATATTAGAGGACCTGTGGTTTGTATCAGTTTCAGAAGCAGAGTTGAACTACCAATTGTCCATATGTGTAGGAAACACCATTCTTTATTTCTGAGCACACTCATGTTTCTGGCTCTATTAGAGACTCTACAAATCAAGAGCTTACTTCTTGCTCTAAAGCAGAGTGTGTTTCATGCATAAGAACTGTGCTGTGTGTTTCCCTTCAGAAATGGAGTTAAATCCCAGGCTCTGTGTCTTCCTACAAGCAAGACTTCGTTTAAGGTAAACTCAGTCACTTTTCAGCTCAAACAAAGCTACATCGTTCTAGACTCATACGTTTCTTGCTCTTAAGTGTAAAGCATTGGATATTACAGGACATGTGGTTCGTATCAGTTTCAGAAGCAGAGTTGAACTAGATATGGTCTGTATGTGTAGGAAACACCGTTCTTTTTTTCTGAGCTCCCTCAATTTTCTGGATCTATTAGAGACTCTAGAAATCAAGAGCGTGCTTCTTGCTCTATAGCAGAGTGTGTTTCATGGATGAGAACCGTGCTATGTGTTTCCCGACAGAAATGGAGTTAAATCCCAGGCTCTGTGTCTTCCTACAAGCTAGACTTCGATTTAGGTAAATCAGTCACCTTTCAGCTCAAACAAAGCTACATCGTTCTAGGCTCACATGATTCTTGCTCTTAAATGTAAAGCATTGGATGTTGGAGGAACTGTGGTTTCTATCAGTTTCAGAAGCAGAGTTGAATTAGATATGGTCTGTATGTATAGGATCCACCGATCTTTTGTTCTGAGCACACTCACGTTTCCTGCTGTATTAGAGACTGTAGAAATCAAGAGCGTGCTTCTTGCTCTAAAGGAGACTGTGTGTCTTGGATGAGAACTGTGCTGTGTTTTTCCCTTCATAAATGGAGTTAAATCCCAGGCTCTGTGTCTTCCTACAAGCTAGACTTCAGTTCAGTTAAACTCAGTCATCTTTCAGCTCAAAAAAGGCTACATCTTTCTAGGCTCACACGTTTCTTGCTCTTAAATGTAAAGCATTGGATGTTAGAGGACCTGTGGTTTGTATCAGTTTCCGAAGCAGAGTTGAACTAGATATGGTCCATATGTCTAGGAAACACCGTTCTTTTTTAATGAGCACACTCAAGTTTCTGGATCTATTAGAGACTCTACAAATCAAGAGCGTGCTTCTTGCTCTAAAGCAGAGTGTGTTTCATGGATGAGAACTGTGCTGAGTGTTTCCCTTAAGAAATGGAGTTAAATCCCAGGCTCTGTGTCTTCCTACAAGGAAGAATTCGTTTAAGGAAAACTCAGTCACCTTTCAGCTCAAACAAATCTACATCGTTCTATGCTCACACGATTCTTGCTCTTAAATGTAAAGCATTGGATGTTGGAGGAACTGTGGTTTCTGTCAGTTTCAGAATCAGAGTTGAACTAGATATGGTCTGTATGTATAGGATCCACCGATCTTTTGTTCTGAGCACACTCACATTTCCTGCTGTTTTAGAGAATCTAGAAATCAAGAGCGTGCTTCTTGCTCTAAAGCAGACTGTGTTTCTTGGATGAGAACTGTGCTGTGTTTTTCCCAATCAAAAATGGAGTTAAATCCCAGGCTCTGAATCTTCCTACAAGCTAGACTTCAGTTCAGTTAAACTCAGTCATCTTTCAGCTCAAAAAAGGCTACATCTTTCTAGGCTCACACGTTTCTTGCTCTTAAATGTAAAGCATTGGATGTTAGAGGACCTGTGGTTTGTATCAGTTTCCGAAGCAGAGTTGAACTAGATATGGTCCATATGTCTAGGAAACACCGTTCTTTTTTAATGAGCACACTCAAGTTTCTGGCTCTATTAGAGACTCTACAAATCAAGAGCGTGCTTCTTGCTCTAAAGCAGAGCGTGTTTCATGGATGAGAACTGTGCTGAGTGTTTCCCTTAAGAAATGGAGTTAAATCCCAGGCTCTGTGTCTTCCTCCAAGGAAGAATTCGTTTAAGGAAAACTCAGTCACCTTTCAGCTCAAACAAAGCTACATCGTTCTAGGCTCACACATTTCTTGCGATTAAATGTAAAGCATTGGATGTTAGAGGAACAGTGGTTTCTATCAGTTTCAGAAGCAGAGTTGAACTAGATATCGTCTGTAAGTCTAGGTACCACCGTTTTTTTGTTCTGAGCACACTCATGTTTCCTGCTGTATTAGAGACTCTAGAAATCAAGAACGTGTTTCTTGCTCTAAAGCAGACTGTGTTTCATGGATGAGAACTGTGCTGTGTGTTTCCCTTCAGAAATGGAGTTAAATCCCAGGCTCTGTGTCCTCCTACATGCAAGACAACTTTTCAGGTAAACTCAGTCACCTTTCAGCTCAAACAAAGCTACATCGTTCTAGGCTCACACCTTTCTTGCGATTAAATGTAAAGCATTGGATGTTAGAGGAACAGTGGTTTCTATCAGTTTCAGAAGCAGAGTTGAACTAGATATGGTATGTATGTATAGGATCCACCGTTCTTTTGTTCTGAGCACACTCATATTTCCTGCTGTATTAGAGACTCTAGAAATCAAGATCGTGCTTCTTGCTCTAAAGCAGACTGTGTTTCATGGATGAGAACTGTGCTGTGTTTTTCCCTTCAGAAATGGAGTTAAATCCCAGGCTCTGTGTCTTCCTACAAGCTAGATTTAGGTTCAGGTAAACTCAGTCTCCTTTCAGCTCCAACAAAGCTACATCATTCTAGGCTCACACGTTTCTCGCTCTTAACTGTAAAGTATTGGATATTAGAGGACCTGTGGTTCGTATTAGTTTCAGAAGCAGAGTTGAACTAGATATGGTCTGTATATGTAGGAAACACCGTTCTTTTCTTCTGACCACACTCAGGTTTCCTGCTTTATTAGAGACTCTAGAAACAACAGCGTGCTTCGTGCTCTAAAGCACAGTGTGTTTCATGGATGAGAACTGTGCTGTGTGTTTCCCTTCAGAAATGGAGTTAAATCCCAGGCTCTGTGTCTTTCTACAAGCAAGACTTCATTTAAGGTAAACTCAGTCATCTTTCAGCTCAAACAAAGCTACATCGTTCTAGGCTCACACGTTTCTTGCTCTTAAATGTAAAGCAATGGATGTTAGAGGACCTGTGGTTTGTATCAGTTACAGAAGCAGAGTTGAACTAGATATGGTCCATATGTCTAGGAAACACCGTTCTTTTTTAATGATCACACTCAAGTTTCTGGCTCTATTAGAGACTCTAGAAATCAAGAGCGTGCTTCTTGCTCTAAAGCAGATTTTGTTTCATGGATGAGAACTGTGCTGTGTGTTTCCCTTCAGAAATGGAGTTAAATCCCAGGCTCTGTGTCTTCCCACAAGCTAGACGTCGGTTCAGGTAAACTCAGTCACCTTTCAGCTCCAACAAAGCTACATCATTCTACGCTCACAAGTTTCTCGCTCTTTACTGTAAAGCATTGGATATTAGAGGACCTGTGGTTTGTATCAGTTTCAGAAGCAGAGTTGAACTAGATATGGTCCGTATATCTAGGAAACACCATTCAATTTTCTGAGCACACTAAATTTTCTGGCTCTTTTAGAGACTCTAGAAATCCAGAGCGTGCTTCTTGCTCTAAAGCAGAGTGTGTTTCATGGATGAGAACTGTGGTGAGTGTTTCCCTTAAGAAATGGAGTTAAATCCCAGGCTCTGTGTCTTCCTACAAGCAAGACTTCATTTAAGGTAACCTCAGTCACCTTTCAGTTCAAACAAAGCTACATCGTTCTAGGCTCACACGATTCTTGCTCTTAAATGTAAAGCATTGGATGTTAGAGGACCTGTGGTTTCTATCAGTTTCAGAAGCAGAGTTGAACTATATATGGTCTGTATGTGTAGGAACCACCGTTCTTTTGTTCTGAGCACACTCACGTTTCTTGCTCTATTAGAGACTCTAGAAATCAAGAGCGTGCTGCTTGCTCTAAAACAGACTGTGTTTCATGGATGAGAACTGTGGTGTGTTTTTCCGTTCAGAAATGGAGTTAAATCCCAAGTTCTGTGTCGTCCTACAAGCTACACTTCGGTTCAGGTAAACTCAGTCACCTTTAAGCTCCAACAAAGCTACACGTTCTAGGCTCAAACGTTTCTCGCTCTTAACTGTAAAGCATTGGATGTTAGAGGACCTGTGGTTTGTATCAGTTTCAGAAGCAGAGTTGAACTACCAATGGTCTGTATGTGTAGGAAACACCGTTCTTTTTTTCTGAGTACACTCAAGTTTCTGGCTCATTTTGAAACACTAGAAATCAAGAGCGTGCTTCTCGCTCTAAAGCAGAGTTTGTTTCATGGATGAGAACTGTGCTGTGTGTTTCCCTTCAGAAATGGAGTTAAATCCCAGGCTCTGTGTCTTCCTACAAGCTAGATTTCGGTTTAGGTAAATCAGTCACCTTTCAGCTCCAACAAAGCTACATCGTTCTAGGCTCACACGTTTCTCGCTCTTAACTGTAAAGCATTGGATATAGAGGACCTGTGGTTTGTATCAATTTCAGAAGCAGAGTTGAACTAACAATTGTCCATATGTGTAGGAAACACCATTCTTTATTTCTGAGCACACTCATGTTTCTGGCTCTATTAGAGACTCTAGAAATCAAGAGCTTGCTTCTTGCTCTAAAGCAGAGTGTGTTTCATGGATGATAACTGTGCTGTGTGTTTCCCTTCAGAAATGGAGTTAAATCCCAGGCTCTGTGTCTTCCTACATGCAAGACAACTTTTCAGGTAAACTCAGTCACCTTTCAGCTCAAACAAAGGTAGATCATTCACGAAGCTCACACGTTTCTCGCTCTTAACTGAAAAGTATTGGATATTAGAGGACCTGCGGTTCATTTCAGTTTCAGAAGCAGAGTTGAACTAGATATGGTCTGTATGTGTAGGTAACACCGTTCTTTTCTTCTGACCACACTCAGGTTTCCTGCTTTATTAGAGACTCTAGAAAGCAACAGCGTGCTTCGTGCTCTAAAGCAGAGTGTGTTTCATGGATGAGAACTGTGCTGTGTGGTTCCCTTCAGAAATGGAGTTAAATCCCAGGCTCTGTGTCTTTCCACAAGCTAGATGTCAGTTCAGGTAAACTCAGTCACCTTTCAGCTCCAACAAAGCTACATCATTCAAGGCTCACACGTTTCTCGCTCTTTACTGTAAAGCATTGGATATTAGAGGACCTGTGGTTTGTATCAGTTTCTGAAGCAGAGGTGAACTAGATATGGTCTGTATATCTTGGAAACACCGTTCAATTTTCTGAGCACACTAAATTTTCTGGCTCTATTAGAGACTCTAGAAATCAAGAGCATGCTTCTTGCTCTAAAGCAGACTGTGTTTCATGGATGAGAACTGTGCTGAGTGTTTCCCTTAAGAAATGGAGTTAATTCCCAGGCTCTGTGTCTTCCTACAAGGAAGAATTCGTTTAAGGAAAACTCAGTCACCTTTCCGCTCAAACAAATCTACATCGTTCTATGCTCACACGATTCTTGCTCTTAAATGTAAAGCATTGGGTGTTGGAGGAACTGTGGTTTCTGTCAGTTTCAGAAGCAGAGTTGAACTAGATATGGTCTGTATGTATAGGATCCACCGATCTTTTGTTCTGAGCACACTCACATTTCCTGCTGTATTAGAGAATCTAGAAATCAAGAGCGTGCTTCTTGCTCTAAAGCAGACTGTTTTTCTTGGATGAGAACTGTGCTGTGTTTTTCCCTTCAGAAATGGAGTTAAATCCCAGGCTCTGTGTCTTCCTACAACCTAGATTTAGGTTCAGGTAAAATCAGTCACCTTTAATCTCCAACAAAGCTACATCGATCTAGGCTCACACGTTTCTCGCTCTTAACTCTAAAGCATTGGATGTTAGAGGACCTGTGGTTTGTATCAGTTTCAGAAGCAGAGTTGAACTAGATATGTTCTGTATGTGTAGGAAACTCCGTTCTTTTCTTCTGACCACACTCAGGTTTCCTGCTTTATTAGAGACTCTAGAAAGCCACAGCGTGATTCGTGCTCTAAAGCAGAGTGTGTTTCATGGATGAGAACTGTGCTGTGTGGTTCCCTTCAGAAATGGAGTTAATTCCCAGGCTCTGTGTCTTCCTACAAGCAAGACTTCATTGAAGGTAAACTCAGTCAGCTTTCAGCTCAAACAAATCTACATCGTTCTAGGCTCACACGTTTCTTGCTCTTAAATGTAAAGCATTGGATATTAGAGGACCTGTGGTTTGTATCAGTTTCAGAAGCAGAGTTGAACTACCAATTGTCCATATGTGTAGGAAACACCATTCTTTATTTCTGAGCACACTCATGTTTCTGGCTCTATTAGAGACTCTACAAATCAAGAGCTTACTTCTTGCTCTAAAGCAGAGTGTGTTTCATGCATAAGAACTGTGCTGTGTGTTTCCCTTCAGAAATGGAGTTAAATCCCAGGCTCTGTGTCTTCCTACAAGCAAGACTTCGTTTAAGGTAAACTCAGTCACTTTTCAGCTCAAACAAAGCTACATCGTTCTAGACTCATACGTTTCTTGCTCTTAAGTGTAAAGCATTGGATATTACAGGACATGTGGTTCGTATCAGTTTCAGAAGCAGAGTTGAACTAGATATGGTCTGTATGTGTAGGAAACACCGTTCTTTTTTTCTGAGCTCCCTCAATTTTCTGGATCTATTAGAGACTCTAGAAATCAAGAGCGTGCTTCTTGCTCTATAGCAGAGTGTGTTTCATGGATGAGAACCGTGCTATGTGTTTCCCGACAGAAATGGAGTTAAATCCCAGGCTCTGTGTCTTCCTACAAGCTAGACTTCGATTTAGGTAAATCAGTCACCTTTCAGCTCAAACAAAGCTACATCGTTCTAGGCTCACATGATTCTTGCTCTTAAATGTAAAGCATTGGATGTTGGAGGAACTGTGGTTTCTATCAGTTTCAGAAGCAGAGTTTAATTAGATATGGTCTGTATGTATAGGATCCACCGATCTTTTGTTCTGAGCACACTCACGTTTCCTGCTGTATTAGAGACTATAGAAATCAAGAGCGTGCTTCTTGCTCTAAAGGAGACTGTGTTTCTTGGATGAGAACTGTGCTGTGTTTTTCCCTTCAGAAATGGAGTTAAATCCCAGGCTCTGTGTCTTCCTACAAGCTAGACTTCAGTTCAGTTAAACTCAGTCATCTTTCAGCTCAAAAAAGGCTACATCTTTCTAGGCTCACACGTTTCTTGCTCTTAAATGTAAAGCATTGGATGTTAGAGGACCTGTGGTTTGTATCAGTTTCCGAAGCAGAGTTGAACTAGATATGGTCCATATGTCTAGGAAACACCGTTCTTTTTTAATGAGCACACTCAAGTTTCTGGATCTATTAGAGACTCTACAATCAAGAGCGTGCTTCTTGCTCTAAAGCAGAGTGTGCTTCATGGATGAGAACTGTGCTGAGTGTTTCCCTTAAGAAATGGAGTTAAATCCCAGGCTCTGTGTCTTCCTACAAGGAAGAATTCGTTTAAGGAAAACTCAGTCACCTTTCAGCTCAAACAAATCTACATCGTTCTATGCTCACACGATTCTAGCTCTTAAATGTAAAGCATTGGATGTTGGAGGAACTGTGGTTTCTGTCAGTTTCAGAATCAGAGTTGAACTAGATATGGTCTGTATGTATAGGATCCACCGATCTTTTGTTCTGAGCACACTCACATTTCCTGCTGTTTTAGAGAATCTAGAAATCAAGAGCGTGCTTCTTGCTCTAAAGCAGACTGTGTTTCTTGGATGAGAACTGTGCTGTGTTTTTCCCAATCAAAAATGGAGTTAAATCCCAGGCTCTGTATCTTCCTACAAGCTAGACTTCAGTTCAGTTAAACTCAGTCATCTTTCAGCTCAAAAAAGGCTACATCTTTCTAGGCTCACACGTTTCTTGCTCTTAAATGTAAAGCATTGGATGTTAGAGGACCTGTGGTTTGTATCAGTTTCCGAAGCAGAGTTGAACTAGATATGGTCCATATGTCTAGGAAACACCGTTCTTTTTTAATGAGCACACTCAAGTTTCTGGCTCTATTAGAGACTCTACAAATCAAGAGCGTGCTTCTTGCTCTAAAGCAGAGTGTGTTTCATGGATGAGAACTGTGCTGAGTGTTTCCCTTAAGAAATGGAGTTAAATCCCAGGCTCTGTGTCTTCCTCCAAGGAAGAATTCGTTTAAGGAAAACTCAGTCACCTTTCAGCTCAAACAAAGCTACATCGTTCTAGGCTCACACCATTCTTGCGATTAAATGTAAAGCATTGGATGTTAGAGGAACAGTGGTTTCTATCAGTTTCAGAAGCAGAGTTGAACTAGATATCGTCTGTAAGTCTAGGTACCACCGTTTTTTTGTTCTGAGCACACTCATGTTTCCTGCTGTATTAGAGACTCTAGAAATCAAGAACGTGCTTCTTGCTCTAAAGCAGACTGTGTTTCATGGATGAGAACTGTGCTGTGTGTTTCCCTTCAGAAATGGCGTTAAATCCCAGGCTCTGTGTCCTCCTACATGCAAGACAACTTTTCAGGTAAACTCAGTCACCTTTCAGCTCAAACAAAGCTACATCGTTCTAGGCTCACACCTTTCTTGCGATTAAATGTAAAGCATTGGATGTTAGAGGAACAGTGGTTTCTATCAGTTTCAGAAGCAGAGTTGAACTAGATATGGTCTGTATGTATAGGATCCACCGTTCTTTTGTTCTGAGCACACTCATATTTCCTGCTGTATTAGAGACTCTAGAAATCAAGATCGTGCTTCTTGCTCTAAAGCAGACTGTGTTTCATGGATGAGAACTGTGCTGTGTTTTTCCCTTCAGAAATGGAGTTAAATCCCAGGCTCTGTGTCTTCCTACAAGCTAGATTTAGGTTCAGGTAAACTCAGTCTCCTTTCAGCTCCAACAAAGCTACATCATTCTAGGCTCACACGTTTCTCGCTCTTAACTGTAAAGTATTGGATATTAGAGGACCTGTGGTTCGTATTAGTTTCAGAAGCAGAGTTGAACTAGATATGGTCTGTATATGTAGGAAACACCGTTCTTTTCTTCTGACCACACTCAGGTTTCCTGCTTTATTAGAGACTCTAGAAACAACAGCGTGCTTCGTGCTCTAAAGCACAGTGTGTTTCATGGATGAGAACTGTGCTGTGTGTTTCCCTTCAGAAATGGAGTTAAATCCCAGGCTCTGTGTCTTTCTACAAGCAAGACTTCATTTAAGGTAAACTCAGTCATCTTTCAGCTCAAACAAAGCTACATCGTTCTAGGCTCACACGTTTCTTGCTCTTAAATGTAAAGCAATGGATGTTAGAGGACCTGTGGTTTGTATCAGTTACAGAAGCAGAGTTGAACTAGATATGGTCCATATGTCTAGGAAACACCGTTCTTTTTTAATGATCACACTCAAGTTTCTGGCTCTATTAGAGACTCTAGAAATCAAGAGCGTGCTTCTTGCTCTAAAGCAGATTTTGTTTCATGGATGAGAACTGTGCTGTGTGTTTCCCTTCAGAAATGGAGTTAAATCCCAGGCTCTGTGTCTTCCCACAAGCTAGACGTCGGTTCAGGTAAACTCAGTCACCTTTCAGCTCCAACAAAGCTACATCATTCTACGCTCACAAGTTTCTCGCTCTTTACTGTAAAGCATTGGATATTAGAGGACCTGTGGTTTGTATCAGTTTCAGAAGCAGAGTTGAACTAGATATGGTCCGTATATCTAGGAAACACCATTCAATTTTCTGAGCACACTAAATTTTCTGGCTCTTTTAGAGACTCTAGAAATCCAGAGCGTGCTTCTTGCTCTAAAGCAGAGTGTGTTTTATGGATGAGAACTGTGGTGAGTGTTTCCCTTAAGAAATGGAGTTAAATCCCAGGCTCTGTGTCTTCCTACAAGCAAGACTTCATTTAAGGTAACCTCAGTCACCTTTCAGCTCAAACAAAGCTACATCGTTCTAGGCTCACACGATTCTTGCTCTTAAATGTAAAGCATTGGATGTTAGAGGACCTGTGGTTTCTATCAGTTTCAGAAGCAGAGTTGAACTATATATGGTCTGTATGTGTAGGAACCACCGTTCTTTTGTTCTGAGCACACTCACGTTTCTTGCTCTATTAGAGACTCTAGAAATCAAGAGCGTGCTGCTTGCTCTAAAACAGACTGTGTTTCATGGATGAGAACTGTGGTGTGTTTTTCCGTTCAGAAATGGAGTTAAATCCCAAGTTCTGTGTCGTCCTACAAGCTACACTTCGGTTCAGGTAAACTCAGTCACCTTTAAGCTCCAACAAAGCTACATCGTTCTAGGCTCAAACGTTTCTCGCTCTTAACTGTAAAGCATTGGATGTTAGAGGACCTGTGGTTTGTATCAGTTTCAGAAGCAGAGTTGAACTACCAATGGTCTGTATGTGTAGGAAACACCATTCTTTTTTTCTGAGTACACTCAAGTTTCTGGCTCATTTTGAAACACTAGAAATCAAGAGCGTGCTTCTCGCTCTAAAGCAGAGTTTGTTTCATGGATGAGAACTGTGCTGTGTGTTTCCCTTCAGAAATGGAGTTAAATCCCAGGCTCTGTGTTTTCCTACAAGCTAGATTTCGGTTTAGGTAAATCAGTCACCTTTCAGCTCCAACAAAGCTACATCGTTCTAGGCTCACACGTTTCTCGCTCTTAACTGTAAAGCATTGGATATAGAGGACCTGTGGTTTGTATCAATTTCAGAAGCAGAGTTGAACTAACAATTGTCCATATGTGTAGGAAACACCATTCTTTATTTCTGAGCACACTCATGTTTCTGGCTCTATTAGAGACTCTAGAAATCAAGAGCTTGCTTCTTGCTCTAAAGCAGAGTGTGTTTCATGGATGATAACTGTGCTGTGTGTTTCCCTTCAGAAATGGAGTTAAATCCCAGGCTCTGTATCTTCCTACATGCAAGACAACTTTTCAGGTAAACTCAGTCACCTTTCAGCTCAAACAAAGGTAGATCATTCACGAAGCTCACACGTTTCTCGCTCTTAACTGAAAAGTATTGGATATTAGAGGACCTGCGGTTCATTTCAGTTTCAGAAGCAGAGTTGAACTAGATATGGTCTGTATGTGTAGGTAACACCGCTCTTTTCTTCTGACCACACTCAGGTTTCCTGCTTTATTAGAGACTCTAGAAAGCAACAGCGTGCTTCGTGCTCTAAAGCAGAGTGTGTTTCATGGATGAGAACTGTGCTGTGTGGTTCCCTTCAGAAATGGAGTTAAATCCCAGGCTCTGTGTCTTCCTACAAGCAAGACTTTGTTTAAGGTAAACTCAGTCACCTTTCAGCTCAAACAAAGCTACTTCGTTCTAGGTTCACACATTTCTTGCTCTTAAATGTAAAACATTGGATGTTAGAGGACCTGTGGTTTGTATCAGTTTCAGAAGCAGAGTTGAACTAGGTATGGTCCATATGTCTAGGAAACACCGTTCTTTTTTAATGAGCACACTCATGTTTTTGGCTCTATTAGAGACTCTACAAATCAAGAGCGTGCTTCTTGCTCTAAAGCAGAGTTTGTTTCATGGATGAGAACTGTGCTGTGTGTTTCCCTTCAGAAATGGAGTTAAATCCCAGGCTCTGTGTCTTCCCACAAGATAGACGTCGGTTCAGGTAAACTCAGTCACCTTTCAGCTCCAGCAAAGCTACATCATTCCAGGCTCTCACGTTTATCGCTCTTTACTGTAAAGCATTGGATATTAGAGGACCTGTGGTTTGTATCAGTTTCAGAAGCAGAGTTGAACTAGATATGGTCCGTATATCTAGGAAACACCATTCAATTTTCTGAGCACACTAAATTTTCTGGCTCTATTAGAGACTCTAGAAATCAAGAGCGTGCTTCTTGCTCTAAAGCAGAGTGTGTTTCATGGATGAGAACTGTGCTGAGTGTTTCCCTTCAGAAATGGAGTTAAATCCCAGGCTCTGTGTCTTCCTACAAGCAAGACTTCATTTAAGGTAAACTCAGTCACCTTTCAGCTCAAACAAAGCTACATCGTTCTAGGCTCACACAATTCTTGCTCTTAAATGTAAAGCATTGGATGTTAGAGGACCTGTGGTTTCTATCAGTTTCAGAAGCAGAGTTGAACTAGATATGGTCTGTATGTGTAGGAACCACCGTTCTTTTGTTCTGAGCACACTCACGTTTCTTGCTCTATTAGAGACTCTAGAAATCAAGAGCGTGCTTCTTGCTCTAAAGCAGACAGTGTTTCATGGATGAGAACTGTGGTGTGTTTTTCTGTTCAGAAATGGAGTTAAATCCCACGTTCTGTGTCATCCTACAAGCTACACTTTGGTTCAGGTAAACTCAGTCACCTTTAAGCTCCAACAAAGCTACATCGTTCTAGGCTCACACATTTCTCGCTCTTAACTGTAAAGCATTGGATGTAGGAGGACCTGTGGTTCGTATCAGTTTCAGAAGCAGAGTTGAACTAGATATGGTCTGTATGTGTAGGAAACACTGTTCTTTTCTTCTGACCACACTCAGGTTTCCTGCTTTATTAGAGACTCTAGAAAGCAACAGCGTGCTTCGTGCTCTAAAGAAGAGTGTGTTTCATGGATGAGAACTGTGCTGTGTGTTTCCCTTCAGAAATGGAGTTAAATCCCAGGCTCTGTGTCTTCCTACAAGAAAGACTTGGTTTAAGGTAAACTCAGTCACCTTTCAGCTGAAACAAAGCTACATCGTTCTAGGCTCACACCTTTCTTGCGATTAAATGTAAAGCATTGGATGTTAGAGGAACAGTGGTTTCTATAAGTTTCAGAATCATAGTTGAACTAGATATCGTCTGTAAGTCTAGGTACCACCGTTCTTTTGTTCTGAGCACACTCATGTTTCCTGCTGTATTAGAGACTCTAGAAATCAAGAACGTGCTTCTTGCTCTAAAGCAGACTGTGTTTCATGGATGAGAACTGTGCTGTGTGTTTCCCTTCATAAATGGAGTTAAATCCCAGGCTCTGGGTCTCCTACCAGCAAGACTTCATTTAAGGTAAACTCAGTCACCTTTCAGCTCAAACAAATCTACATCGTTCTATGCTCACATGATTCTTGCTCTTAATTGTAAAGCATTGGATGTTGGAGGAACTGTGGTTTCTTTCAGTGTCAGAAGCAGAGTTGAACTAGATATGGTCTGTATGTATAGGATCCACCGTTCTTTTCTTCTGAGCACACTCATGTTTCCTGCTGTATTAGAGACTCTAGAAATCAAGAACGTGCTTCTTGCTCTAAAGCAGACTGTGTTTCATGGATGAGAACTGTGCTGTGTGTTTCCCTTCAGAAATGGAGTTAAATCCCAGGCTCTGTGTCTTCCTACCAGCAAGACTTCATTTAAGGTAAACTCAGTCACCTTTCAGCTCAAACAAATCTACATCGTTCTGTGCTCACATGATTCTTGCTCTTAAATGTAAAGCATTGGATGTTGGAGGAACTGTGGTTTCTATCAGTTTCAGAAGCAGAGTTGAACTAGATATGGTCTGTATGTATAGGATCCACCGTTCTTTTGTTCTGAGCACACTAATATTTCCTGCTTTATTAGAGTCTCTAGAAATCAAGAGCGTGCTTCTTGCTCTAAAGCAGACTGTGTTTCATGGATGAGAACTGTGCTGTGTTTTTCCCTTCAGAAATGGAGTTAAATTCCAGGCTCTGTGTCTTCCTACAAGCTAGATTTCGGTTCAGGTAAACTCAGTCTCCTTTCAGCTCCAACAAAGCTACATCGTTCTAGGCTCACACGTTTCTTGCTCTTAACTGTAAAGTATTGGATATTAGAGGACCTGTGGTTCGTATTAGTTTCAGAAGCAGAGTTGAACTAGATATGGGCTGTATATGTAGGAAACACCGTTCGTTTCTTCTGACCACACTCAGGTTTCCTGCTTTATTAGAGACTCTATAAAGCAACAGCGTGATTCATGCTCTAAAGCAGAGTGTGTTTCATGAATGAGAACTGTGCTGTGTGTTTCCCTTCAGAAATGGAGTTAAATCCCAGGCTCTGTGTCTTCCTACAAGCAAGACTTCATTTAAGGTAAACTCAGTCACCTTTCAGCTCAAACAAAGCTACATCATTCTAGGCTCACACGTTTCTTGCTCTTAAATGTAAAGCATTGGATGTTAGAGGACCTGTGGTTTGTATCAGTTTCAGAAGCAGAGTTGAACTAGATATGGTCCATATGTCTAGGAAACACCGTTCTTTTTTAATGAGCACACTCAAGTTTCTGGCTCTATTAGAGACTCTAGAAATCAAGAGCGTGCTTCTTGCTCTAAAGCAGAGTTTGTTTCATGGATGAGAACTGTGCTGTGTGTTTCCCTTCAGAAATGGAGTTAAATCCCAGGCTCTGTGTCTTCCCACAAGCTAGACGTCGGTTCAGGTAAACTCAGTCACCTTTCAGCTCCAACAAAGCTACATCATTCTACGCTCACACGTTTCTTGCTCTTTACTGTAAAGCATTGGATATTAGAGGACCTGTGGTTTGTATCAGTTTCTGAAGCAGAGTTGAACTAGATATGGTCCATATGTCTAGGAAACACCGTTCTTTTTTAATGAGCACACTCACGTTTCTTGCTCTATTAGAGACTCTAGAAATCAAGAGCGTGCTTCTTGCTCTACAGCAGACTGTGTTTCATGGATGAGAACTGTGGTGTGTTTTTCTGTTCAGAAATGGAGTTAAATCCCACGTTCTGTGTCGTCCTACAAGCTACACTTCGGTTCAGGTAAACTCAGTCACCTTTAAGCTCCAACAAAGCTACATCGTTCTAGGCTCACACGTTTCTCGCTCTTAACTGTAAAGCATTGGATGTTAGAGGACCTGTGGTTCGTATCAGTTTCAGAAGCAGAGTTGAACTAGATATGGTCTGTATGTGTAGGAAACACTGTTCTTTTCTTCTGACCACACTCAGGTTTCCTGCTTTATTAGAGACTCTAGAAAGCAACAGCGTGCTTCGTGCTCTAAAGAAGAGTGTGTTTCATGGATGAGAACTGTGCTGTGTGTTTCCCTTCAGAAATGGAGTTAAATCCCAGGCTCTGTGTCTTCCTACAAGAAAGACTTGGTTTAAGGAAAACTCAGTCCCCTTTCAGCTCAAACAAATCTACATCGTTCTATGCTCACACGATTCTTGCTCTTAAATGTAAAGCATTGGATGTTGGAGGAACTGTGGTTTCTGTCAGTTTCAGAAGCAGAGTTGAAGTAGATATGGTCTGTATGTATAGGATCCACCGATCTTTTGTCCTGAGCACACTCACATTTCCTGCTGTTTTAGAGAATCTAGAAATCAAGAGCGTGCTTCTTGCTCTAAAGCAGACTGTGTTTCTTGGATGAGAACTGTGCTGTGTTTTTCCCTTCAGAAATGGAGTTAAATCCCAGGGTCTGTATCTTTCTACAACCTAGATTTAGGTTCAGGTAAACTCAGTCACCTTGTAGCTCCAACAAAGCTACATCGTTCTAGGCTCAAATGTTTCTTGCTCTTAACTGTAAAGTATTGGATATTAGAGGACCTGTGGTTCGTATTAGTTTCAGAAGCAGAGTTGAACTAGATATGTTCTGTATGTGTAGAAAACACTGTTCTTTTCTTCTGACCACACTCAGGTTTCCTGCTTTATTAGAGACTCTAGAAAGCAACAGCGTGATTCGTGCTCTAAAGCAGAGTGTGTTTCATGAATGAGAACTGTGCTGTGTGGTTCCCTTCAGAAAAGGAGTTAAATCCCAGGCTCGGTGTCTTCCTACAAGCAAGACTTCATTTAAGGTAAACTCAGTCACCTTTCAGCTCAAACAAAGCTACATCGTTCTAGGTTCACACTTTTCTTGCTCTTAAATGTAAAGCATTGGATGTTTGAGGACCTGTGGTTTGTATCAGTTTCAGAAACAGAGTTGAACTAGATATGGTCCATATGTCTAGGAAACACCGTTCTTTTTTAAGGGCACACTCAAGATTCTGGCTCTATTAGAAACTCTAGAAATCAAGAGCGTGCTTCTTGCTCTAAAGCAGAGTGTGTTTCCGGATGAGAACTGTGCTGTGTTATTCCCTTCAGAAATGGAGTTAAATCCCAGGCTCTGTGTCTTCCTACAAGCAAGACTTCGTTTAAGGTAAACTCAGTCACCTTTCAGCTCAAACAAAGCTACATCGTTCTAGACTCATACGTTTCTTGCTCTTAAGTGTAAAGCATTGGATATTAGAGGACATATGGTTCGTATCAGTTTCAGAAGCAGAGTTGAACTAGATATGGTCTGTATGTGTAGGAAACACCGTTCTTTTTTTCTGAGCACCCTCAATTTTCTGGATCTATTAGAGACTCTAGAAATCAAGAGCGTGCTTCTTGCTCTAAAGCAGAGTGTGTTTCATGGATGAGAACTGTGCTGTGTGTTTCCCTACAGAAATGGAGTTAAATCCCAGGCTCTGTGTCTTCCTACAAGCTAGACTTAGGTTCAGGTAAACTCAGTCACCTTTCAGCTCCAACAAAGCTACATCGTTCTAGGCTCACACGTTTCTCGCTCTTTACTGTATAGCTTTGGATATTAGAGGACCTGTGGTTTGTATCAGTTTCAGAAGCAGAGTTGAACTAGATATGGTCCGTATGTCTTGGAAACACCTTTCTTTTTATCTCAGCACACTCATGTTTCTGGCTCTATTAGAGACTCTAGAAAGCAAGAGCGTGCTTCTTGCTCTAAAGCAGAGTTTGTTTCATGGATGAGAACTGTGGTGTGTTTTTCTGTTCAGAAATGGAGTTAAATCCCACGTTCTGTGTCATCCTACAAGCTACACTTCGGTTCAGGTAAACTCAGTCACCTTTAAGCTCCAACAAAGCTACATCGTTCTAGGCTCACACGTTTCTCGCTCTTAACTGTAAAGCATTGGTTGTAGGAGGACCTGTGGTTCGTATCAGTTTCAGAAGCAGAGTTGAACTAGATATGGTCTGTATGTGTAGGAACCACCGTTCTTTTGTTCTGAGCACACTCACGTTTCTTGCTCTATTAGAGACTCTAGAAATCAAGAGCGTGCTTCTTGCTCTACAGCAGACTGTGTTTCATGGATGAGAACTGTGGTGTGTTTTTCTGTTCAGAAATGGAGTTAAATCCCACGTTCTGTGTCGTCCTACAAGCTACACTTCGGTTCAGGTAAACTCAGTCACCTTTAAGGTCCAACAAAGCTACATCGTTCTAGGCTCACACGTTTCTCGCTCTTAACTGTAAAGCATTGGATGTTAGAGGACCTGTGGTTCATATCAGTTTCAGAAGCAGAGTTGAACTAGATATGGTCTGTATGTGTAGGAAACACTGTTCTTTTCTTCTGACCACACTCAGGTTTCCTGCTTTATTAGAGACTCTAGAAAGCAACAGCGTGCTTCGTGCTCTAAAGAAGAGTGTGTTTCATGGATGAGAACTGTACTGTGTGTTTCCCTTCAGAAATGGAGTTAAATCCCAGGCTCTGTGTCTTCCTACAAGAAAGACTTGGTTTAAGGTAAACTCAGTCACCTTTCAGCTCAAACAAAGCTACATCGTTCTAGGCTCACACCTTTCTTGCGATTAAATGTAAAGCATTGGATGTTAGAGGAACAGTGGTTTCTATAAGTTTCAGAAGCATAGTTGAACTAGATATCGTCTGTAAGTCTAGGTACCACCGTTCTTTTGTTCTGAGCACACTCATGTTTCCTGCTGTATTAGAGACTCTAGAAATCAAGAACGTGCTTCTTGCTCTAAAGCAGACTGTGTTTCATGGATGAGAACTGTGCTGTGTATTTCCCTTCAGAAATGGAGTAAAATCCCAGGCTCTGTGTCTCCTACCAGCAAGACTTCATTTAAGGTAAACTCAGGCACCTTTCAGCTCAAACAAATCTACATCGTTCTATGCTCACATGATTCTTGCTCTTAATTGTAAAGCATTGGATGTTGGAGGAACTGTGGTTTCTTTCAGTGTCAGAAGCAGAGTTGAACTAGATATGGTCTGTATGTATAGGATCCACCGTTCTTTTCTTCTGAGCACACTCATGTTTCCTGCTGTATTAGAGACTCTAGAAATCAAGAACGTGCTTCTTGCTCTAAAGCAGACTGTGTTTCATGGATGAGAACTGTGCTGTGTGTTTCCCTTCAGAAATGGAGTTAAATCCCAGGCTCTGTGTCTTCCTACCAGCAAGACTTCATTTAAGGTAAACTCAGTCACCTTTCAGCTCAAACAAATCTACATCGTTCTGTGCTCACATGATTCTTGCTCTTAAATGTAAAGCATTGGATGTTGGAGGAACTGTGGTTTCTATCAGTTTCAGAAGCTGAGTTGAACTAGATATGGTCTGTATGTATAGGATCCACCGTTCTTTTGTTCTGAGCACACTAATATTTCCTGCTGTATTAGAGACTCTAGAAATCAAGAGCGTGCTTCTTGCTCTAAAGCAGACTGTGTTTCATGGATGAGAACTGTGCTGTGTTTTTCCCTTCAGAAATGGAGTTAAATCCCAGGCTCTGTGTCTTCCTACAAGCTAGATTTCGGTTCAGGTAAACTCAGTCTCCTTTCAGCTCCAACAAAGCTACATCGTTCTAGGCTCACACGTTTCTTGCTCTTAACTGTAAAGTATTTGATATTAGAGGACCTGTGGTTCGTATTAGTTTCAGAAGCAGAGTTGAACTAGATAAGGGCTGTATATGTAGGAAACACCGTTCGTTTCTTCTGACCACACTCAGGTTTCCTGCTTTATTAGAGACTCTAGAAACAACAGCGTGCTTCGTGCTCTAAAGCAGAGTGTGTTTCATGGATGAGAACTGTGCTGTGTGTTTCCCTTCAGAAATGGAGTTAAGTCCCAGGCTCTGTGTCTTCCTACAAGCAAGACTTCATTTAAGGTAAACTCAGTCACCTTTCAGCTCAAACAAAGCTACATCATTCTAGGCTCACACGTTTCTTGCTCTTAAATGTAAAGCATTGGATGTTAGAGGACCTGTGGTTTGTATCAGTTTCAGAAGCAGAGTTGAACTAGATATGGTCCATATGTCTAGGAAACACCGTTCTTTTTTAAGGGCACACTCAAGATTCTGGCTCTATTAGAAACTCTAGAAATCAAGAGCGTGCTTCTTGCTCTAAAGCAGAGTGTGTTTCCGGATGAGAACTGTGCTGTGTTATTCCCTTCAGAAATGGAGTTAAATCCCAGGCTCTGTGTCTTCCTACAAGCAAGACTTCGTTTAAGGTAAACTCAGTCACCTTTCAGCTCAAACAAAGCTACATCGTTCTAGACTCATACGTTTCTTGCTCTTAAGTGTAAAGCATTGGATATTAGAGGACATATGGTTCGTATTAGTTTCAGAAGCAGAGTTGAACTAGATATGGTCTGTATGTGTAGGAAACACCGTTCTTTTTTTCTGAGCACCCTCAATTTTCTGGATCTATTAGAGACTCTAGAAATCAAGAGCGTGCTTCTTGCTCTAAAGCAGAGTGTGTTTCATGGATGAGAACTGTGCTGTGTGTTTCCCTACAGAAATGGAGTTAAATCCCAGGCTCTGTGTCTTCCTACAAGCTAGACTTAGGTTCAGGTAAACTCAGTCACCTTTCAGCTCCAACAAAGCTACATCATTCTAGGCTCACACGTTTCTCGCTCTTTACTGTATAGCTTTGGATATTAGAGGACCTGTGGTTTGTATCAGTTTCAGAAGCAGAGTTGAACTAGATATGGTCCGTATGTCTTGGAAACACCTTTCTTTTTATCTCAGCACACTCATGTTTCTGGCTCTATTAGAGACTCTAGAAAGCAAGAGCGTGCTTCTTGCTCTAAAGCAGAGTTTGTTTCATGGATGAGAACTGTGGTGTGTTTTTCTGTTCAGAAATGGAGTTAAATCCCACATTCTGTGTCATCCTACAAGCTACACTTCGGTTCAGGTAAACTCAGTCACCTTTAAGCTCCAACAAAGCTACATCGTTCTAGGCTCACACGTTTCTCGCTCTTAACTGTAAAGCATTGGTTGTAGGAGGACCTGTGGTTCGTATCAGTTTCAGAAGCAGAGTTGAACTAGATATGGTCTGTATGTGTAGGAACCACCGTTCTTTTGTTCTGAGCACACTCACGTTTCTTGCTCTATTAGAGACTCTAGAAATCAAGAGCGTGCTGCTTGCTCTACAGCAGACTGTGTTTCATGGATGAGAACTGTGGTGTGTTTTTCTGTTCAGAAATGGAGTTAAATCCCACGTTCTGTGTCGTCCTACAAGCTACACTTCGGTTCAGGTAAACTCAGTCACCTTTAAGCTCCAACAAAGCTACATCGTTCTAGGCTCACACGTTTCTCGCTCTTAACTGTAAAGCATTGGATGTTAGAGGACCTGTGGTTCATATCAGTTTCAGAAGCAGAGTTGAACTAGATATGGTCTGTATGTGTAGGAAACACTGTTCTTTTCTTCTGACCACACTCAGGTTTCCTGCTTTATTAGAGACTCTAGAAAGCAACAGCGTGCTTCGTGCTCTAAAGAAGAGTGTGTTTCATGGATGAGAACTGTACTGTGTGTTTCCCTTCAGAAATGGAGTTAAATCCCAGGCTCTGTGTCTTCCTACAAGAAAGACTTGGTTTAAGGTAAACTCAGTCACCTTTCAGCTCAAACAAAGCTACATCGTTCTAGGCTCATACCTTTCTTGCGATTAAATGTAAAGCATTGGATGTTAGAGGAACAGTGGTTTCTATAAGTTTCAGAAGCATAGTTGAACTAGATATCGTCTGTAAGTCTAGGTACCACCGTTCTTTTGTTCTGAGCACACTCATGTTTCCTGCTGTATTAGAGACTCTAGAAATCAAGAACGTGCTTCTTGCTCTAAAGCAGACTGTGTTTCATGGATGAGAACTGTGCTGTGTATTTCCCTTCAGAAATGGAGTTAAATCCCAGGCTCTGTGTCTCCTACCAGCAAGACTTCATTTAAGGTAAACTCAGGCACCTTTCAGCTCAAACAAATCTACATCGTTCTATGCTCACATGATTCTTGCTCTTAATTGTAAAGCATTGGATGTTGGAGGAACTGTGGTTTCTTTCAGTGTCAGAAGCAGAGTTGAACTAGATATGGTCTGTATGTATAGGATCCACCGTTCTTTTCTTCTGAGCACACTCATGTTTCCTGCTGTATTAGAGACTCTAGAAATCAAGAACGTGCTTCTTGCTCTAAAGCAGACTGTGTTTCATGGATGAGAACTGTGCTGTGTGTTTCCCTTCAGAAATGGAGTTAAATCCCAGGCTCTGTGTCTTCCTACCAGCAAGACTTCATTTAAGGTAAACTCAGTCACCTTTCAGCTCAAACAAATCTACATCGTTCTATGCTCACATGATTCTTGCTCTTAAATGTAAAGCATTGGATGTTGGAGGAACTGTGGTTTCTATCAGTTTCAGAAGCAGAGTTGAACTAGATATGGTCTGTATGTATAGGATCCACCGTTCTTTTGTTCTGAGCACACTAATATTTCCTGCTGTATTAGAGACTCTAGAAATCAAGAGCGTGCTTCTTGCTCTAAAACAGAGTTTGTTTCATGGATGAGAACTGTGCTGTGTGTTTCCCTTCAGAAATGGAGTTAAATCCCAGGCTCTGTGTCTTCCCACAAGCTAGACGTCGGTTCAGGTAAACTCAGTCACCTTTCAGCTCCAACAAAGCTACATCATTCTACGCTCACACGTTTCTTGCTCTTTACTGTAAAGCATTGGATATTAGAGGACCTGTGGTTTGTATCAGTTTCTGAAGCAGAGTTGAACTAGATATGGTCCGTATATCTAGGAAACACCATTCAATTTTCTGAGCACACTAAATTTTCTGGCTCTATTAGAGACTCTAGAAATCAAGAGCGTGCTTCTTGCTCTAAAGCAGAGTGTGTTTCATGGATGAGAACTCTGCTGAGTGTTTCCCTTCAGAAATGGAGTTAAATCCCAGGCTCTGTGTCTTCCTACAAGCAAGACTTCATTTAAGGTAAACTCAGTCACCTTTCAGCTCAAACAAAGCTACATCGTTCTAGACTCATACGTTTCTTGCTCTTAAGTGTAAAGCATTGGATATTAGAGGACATATAGTTCGTATCAGTTTCAGAAGCAGAGTTGAACTAGATATGGTCTGTATGTGTAGGAAACACCGTTCTTTTTTTCTGAGCACCCTCAATTTTCTGGATCTATTAGAGACTCTAGAAATCAAGAGCGTGCTTCTTGCTCTAAAGCAGAGTGTGTTTCATGGATGAGAACTGTGCTGTGTGTTTCCCTACAGAAATGGAGTTAAATCCCAGGCTCTGTGTCTTCCTACAAGCTAGACTTAGGTTCAGGTAAACTCAGTCACCTTTCAGCTCCAACAAAGCTACATCGTTCTAGGCTCACACGTTTCTCGCTCTTTACTGTATAGCTTTGGATATTAGAGGACCTGTGGTTTGTATCAGTTTCAGAAGCAGAGTTGAACTAGATATGGTCCGTATGTCTTGGAAACACCTTTCTTTTTATCTGAGCACACTCGTGTTTCTGGCTCTATTAGAGACTCTAGAAAGCAAGAGCGTGCTTCTTGCTCTAAAGCAGAGTTTGTTTCATGGATGAGAACTGTGGTGTGTTTTTCTGTTCAGAAATGGAGTTATATCCCACGTTCTGTGTCATCCTACAAGCTACACTTCGGTTCAGGTAAACTCAGTCACCTTTAAGCTCCAACAAAGCTACATCGTTCTAGGCTCACACGTTTCTCGCTCTTAACTGTAAAGCATTGGTTGTAGGAGGACCTGTGGTTCGTATCAGTTTCAGAAGCAGAGTTGAACTAGATATGGTCTGTATGTGTAGGAACCACCGTTCTTTTGTTCTGAGCACACTCACGTTTCTTGCTCTATTAGAGACTCTAGAAATCAAGAGCGTGCTTCTTGCTCTACAGCAGACTGTGTTTCATGGATGAGAACTGTGGTGTGTTTTTCTGTTCAGAAATGGAGTTAAATCCCACGTTCTGTGTCGTCCTACAAGCTACACTTCGGTTCAGGTAAACTCAGTCACCTTTAAGCTCCAACAAAGCTACATCGTTCTAGGCTCACACGTTTCTCGCTCTTAACTGTAAAGCATTGGATGTTAGAGGACCTGTGGTTCATATCAGTTTCAGAAGCAGAGTTGAACTAGATATGGTCTGTATGTGTAGGAAACACTGTTCTTTTCTTCTGACCACACTCATGTTTCCTGCTTTATTAGAGACTCTAGAAAGCAACAGCGTGCTTCGTGCTCTAAAGAAGAGTGTGTTTCATGGATGAGAACTGTGCTGTGTGTTTCCCTTCAGAAATGGAGTTAAATCCCAGGCTCTGTGTCTTCCTACAAGAAAGACTTGGTTTAAGGTAAACTCAGTCACCTTTCAGCTCAAACAAAGCTACATCGTTCTAGGCTCACACCTTTCTTGCGATTAAATGTAAAGCATTGGATGTTAGAGGAACAGTGGTTTCTATAAGTTTCAGAAGCATAGTTGAACTAGATATCGTCTGTAAGTCTAGGTACCAACGTTCTTTTGTTCTGAGCACACTCATGTTTCCTGCTGTATTAGAGACTCTAGAAATCAAGAGCGTGCTTCTTGCTCTAAAGCAGACTGTGTTTCATGGATGAGAACTGTGCTGTGTTTTTCCCTTCAGAAATGGAGTTAAATCCCAGGCTCTGTGTCTTCCTACAAGCTAGATTTCGGTTCAGGTAAACTCAGTCTCCTTTCAGCTCCAACAAAGCTACATCGTTCTAGGCTCACACGTTTCTTGCTCTTAACTGTAAAGTATTTGATATTAGAGGACCTGTGGTTCGTATTAGTTTCAGAAGCAGAGTTGAACTAGATATGGGCTGTATATGTGGGAAACACCGTTCGTTTCTTCTGACCACACTCAGGTTTCCTGCTTTATTAGAGACTCTAGAAACAACAGCGTGCTTCGTGCTCTAAAGCAGAGTGTGTTTCATGGATGAAAACTGTTGTGTGTTTTTCTGTTCAGAAATGGAGTTAAATCCCACGTTCTGTGTCGTCCTACAAGCTACACTTCGGTTCAGGTAAACTCAGTCACCTTTCAGCTCCAACAAAGCTACATCATTCTACGCTCACACGTTTCTTGCTCTTTACTGTAAAGCATTGGATATTAGAGGACCTGTGGTTTGTATCAGTTTCTGAAGCAGAGTTGAACTAGATATGGTCCGTATATCTAGGAAACACCATTCAATTTTCTGAGCACACTAAATTTTCTGGCTCTATTAGAGACTCTAGAAATCAAGAGCGTGCTTCTTGCTCTAAAGCAGAGTGTGTTTCATGGATGAGAACTGTGCTGAGTGTTTCCCTTCAGAAATGGAGTTAAATCCCAGGCTCTGTGTCTTCCTACAAGCAAGACTTCATTTAAGGTAAACTCAGTCCCCTTTCAGCTCAAACAAAGCTACATCGTTCTAGGCTCACACGATTCTTGCTCTTAAATGTAAAGCATTGGATGTTAGAGGACCTGTGGTTTCTATCAGTTTCAGAAGCAGAGTTGAACTAGATATGGTCTGTATGTGTAGGAACCACCGTTCTTTGATTCTGAGCACACTCACGTTTCTTGCTCTATTAGAGACTCTAGACATCAAGAGCGTGCTTCTTGCTCTACAGCAGACTGTGTTTCATGGATGAGAACTGTGGTGTATTTTTCTGTTCAGAAATGGAGTTAAATCCCACGTTCTGTGTCGTCCTACAAGCTACACTTCGGTTGAGGTAAACTCAGTCACCTTTAAGCTCCAACAAAGCTACATCGTTCTAGGCTCACACGTTTCTCGCTCTTAACTGTAAAGCATTGGATGTTAGAGGACCTGTGGTTCGTATCAGTTTCAGAAGCAGAGTTGAACTAGATATGGTCTGTATGTGTAGGAAACACTGTTCTTTTCTTCTGACCACACTCAGGTTTCCTGCTTTATTAGAGACTCTAGAAAGCAACAGCGTGCTTCGTGCTCTAAAGAAGAGTGTGTTTCATGGATGAGAACTGTGCTGTGTGTTTCCCTTCAGAAATGGAGTTAAATCCTAGGCCCTGTGTCTTCCTACAAGAAAGACTTGGTTTAAGGAAAACTCAGTCACCTTTCAGCTCAAACAAATCTACATCGTTCTATGCTCACACGATTCTTGCTCTTAAATGTAAAGCATTGGATGTTGGAGGAACTGTGGTTTCTGTCAGTTTCAGAAGCAGAGTTGAAGTAGATATGGTCTGTATGTATAGGATCCACCGATCTTTTGTTCTGAGCACACTCATATTTCCTGCTGTTTTAGAGAATCTAGAAATCAAGAGCGTGCTTCTTGCTCTAAAGCAGAGTGTGTTTCATGAATGAGAACTGTGCTGTGTGGTTCCCTTCAGAAATGGAGTTAAATCCCAGGCTCTGTGTCTTCCTACAAGCAAGACTTCATTTAAGGTAAACTCAGTCACCTTTCAGCTCAAAGAAAGCTACATCGTTCTAGGCTCACACTTTTCTTGCTCTTAAATGTAAAGCATTGGATGTTAGAGGACCTGTGGTTTGTATCAGTTTCAGAAGCAGAGTTGAACTAGATATGGTCCATATGTCTAGGAAACACCGTTCTTTTTTAAGGGCACACTCAAGATTCTGGCTCTATTAGAAACTCTAGAAATCAAGAGCGTGCTTCTTGCTCTAAAGCAGAGTGTGTTTCCAGATGAGAACTGTGCAGTGTGTTTCCCTTCAGAAATGGAGTTAAATCCCAGGCTCTGTGTCTTCCTACAAGCAAGACTTCTTTTAAGGTAAACTCAGTCACCTTTCAGCTCAAACAAAGCTACATCCTTCTAGACACATACGTTTCTTGCTCTTAAGTGTAAAGCATTGGATATTAGAGGACATATGGTTCGTATCAGTTTCAGAAGCAGAGTTGAACTAGATATGGTCTGTATGTGTAGGAAACACCGTTCTTTTTTTCTGAGCACCCTCAATTTTCTGGATCTATTAGAGACTCTAGAAATCAAGAGCGTGCTTCTTGCTCTAAAGCAGAGTGTGTTTCATGGATGAGAACTGTGCTGTGTGTTTCCCTACAGAAATGGAGTTAAATCCCAGGCTCTGTGTCTTCCTACAAGCTAGACTTAGGTTCAGGTAAACTCAGTCACCTTTCAGCTCCAACAAAGCTACATCGTTCTAGGCTCACACGTTTCTCGCTCTTTACTGTATAGCATTGGATATTATAGGACCTGTGGTTTGTATCAGTTTCAGAAGCAGAGTTGAACTAGATATGGTCCGTATGTCTTGGAAACACCTTTCTTTTTATCTGAGCACACTCATGTTTCTGGCTCTATTAGAGACTCTAGAAAGCAAGAGCGTGCTTCTTGCTCTAAAGCAGAGTTTGTTTCATGGATGAGAACTGTGGTGTGTTTTTCTGTTCAGAAATGGAGTTAAATCCCACGTTCTGTGTCTTCCCACAAGCTAGACGTCGGTTCAGGTAAACTCAGTCACCTTTCAGCTCCAGCAAAGCTACATCATTACAAGCACACACGTTACTCGCTCTTTACTGTAAAGCATTGGATATTAGCGGACCTGTGGTTTGTATCAGTTTTAGAAGCAGAGTTGAACTACCAATGGTCCATATGTGTAGGAAACACTGTTCTTTTTTTCTGAGGACACTCAAGTTTCTGGCTCTATTACATACTCTAGAAATCAAGAGCATGCTTCTCGCTCTAAAGCAGAGTGTATTTCATTGATGAGAACTGTGCTGTGTGTTTCCCTTCAGAAATGGAGTTAAATCCCAGGCTCTGTGTCTTCCTATAAGCTAGCCTTCGGTTCAGGTAAACTCAGGCACCTTTCAGCTCAAAAAAATGCTACATCGTTCTAGGCTCACACGTTTCTCGCTCTTAAATGTAAAGCATTGGATATTAGAGGACCTGTGGTTTGTATCAGTTTCAGAAGCAGAGTTGAACTAACAATGGTCCTTATGTGTAAGAAACACCGTTCTTTTTTTCTGAGCACACTCAAGTTTCTGGCTCTATTAGAGACTCTAGAAATCAAGAGGGTGCTTCTTGCTCTAAAGCTGAGAGTGTTTCATGGATGAGAACTGTGCTGTGTGTTTCCCTTCAGAAATGGAGTTAAATCCCAGGCTCTGTGTCTTCCTACATGCAAGACATATTTTCAGGTAAAGTCAGTCACCTTTCAGCTCAAACAAAGGTAGATCATTCACGAAGCTCACACGTTTCTCCCTCTTAACTGTAAAGCATGGGATATTAGAGGACATGTGGTTCGTATCAGTTTCAGAAGCAGAGTTGAACTAGATATGGTCTGCATGTGTAGGAAACACTGTTCTTTTCTTCTGACCACACTCAGTTTTCCTGCTTTATTAGAGACTCTAGAAAGCAACAGCATGCTTCGTGCTCTAAAGAATAGTGTGTTTCATGGATGAGAACTGTGCTGTGTGTTTCCCTTCAGAAATGGAGTTAAATCCCAGGCTCTGTGTTTTCCTACAAGAAAGACTTGGTTTAAGGTAAACTCAGTCACCTTTCAGCTCAAACGAAGCTACATCGTTCTAGGCTCACACCTTTCTTGCGATTAAGTGTAAAGCATTGGATGATAGAGGAACAGTGGTTTCTATCAGTTTCAGAAGCAGAGTTGAACTAGATATCGTCTGTAAGTCTAGGTACCACCGTTCTTTTGTTCTGAGCACACTCATGTTTCCTGCTGTATTAGAGACTCTAGAAATCAAGAACGTGCTTCTTTCTCTAAAGCAGACTGTGTTTCATGGATGAGAACTGTGCTGTGTGTTTCCCTTCAGAAATGGAGTTAAATCCCAGGCTCTGTGTCTTCCTACCAGCAAGACTTCATTTAAGGTAAACTCAGTCACCTTTCAGCTCAAACAAATCTACATCGTTCTATGCTCACATGATTCTTGCTCTTAAATGTAAAGCATTGGATGTTGGAGGAACTGTGGTTTCTATCAGTTTCAGAAGCAGAGTTGAACTAGATATGGTCTGTATGTATAGGATCCACCGTTCTTTTGTTCTGAGCACACTAATATTTCCTGCTGTATTAGAGAATCTAGAAATCAAGAGCGTGCTTCTTGCTCTAAAACAGACTGTGTTTCATGGATGAGAACTGTGCTGTGTTTTTCCCTTCAGAAATGGAGTTAAATCCCAAGCTCTGTGTCTTCCTACAAGCTAGATTTCATTTCAGGTAAACTCAGTCTCCTTTCAGCTCCAACAAAGCTACATCGTTCTAGGCTCACACGTTTCTCACTCTTAACTGTAAAGTATTGGATATTAGAGGACCTGTGGTTCGTATTAGTTTCAGAAGCAGAGTTGAACTAGATATGGTCTGTATATGTAGGAAACACCGTTCTTTTCTTCTGACCACACTCAGGTTTCCTGCTTTATTAGAGACTCTAGAAACAACAGCGTGCTTCGTGCTCTAAAGCAGAGTGTGTTCATGGATGAGAACTGTGCTGTGTGTTTCCCTTCAGAAATGGAGTTAAATCCCAGGCTCTGTGTCTTCCTACAAGCAAGACTTCATTTAAGGTAAACTCAGTCAGCTTTCAGCTCAAACAAAGCTACATCATTCTAGGCTCACACGTTTCTTGCTCTTAAATGTAAAGCATTGGATGTTAGAGGACCTGTGGTTTGTATCAGTTTCAGAAGCAGAGTTGAACTAACAATGGTCCATATGTGTAAGAAACACCGTTCTTTTTTTCTGAGCACACTCAAGTTTCTGGCTCTATTAGAGACTCTAGAAATCAAGAGGGTGCTTCTTGCTCTAAAGCTGAGAGTGTTTCATGGATGAGAACTGTGCTGTGTGTTTCCCTTCAGAAATGGAGTTAAATCCCAGGCTCTGTGTCTTCCTACATGCAAGACATATTTTCAGGTAAAGTCAGTCACCTTTCAGCTCAAACAAAGGTAGATCATTCACGAAGCTCACACGTTTCTCCCTCTTAACTGTAAAGCATGGGATATTAGAGGACCTGTGGTTCGTATCAGTTTCAGAAGCAGAGTTGAACTAGATATGGTCTGTATGTGTAGGAAACACTGTTCTTTTCTTCTGACCACACTCAGGTTTCCTGCTTTATTAGAGACTCTAGAAAGCAACAGCATGCTTCGTGCTCTAAAGAATAGTGTGTTTCATGGATGAGAACTGTGCTGTGTGTTTCCCTTCAGAAACTGAGTTAAATCCCAGGCTCTGTGTTTTCCTACAAGAAAGACTTGGTTTAAGGTAAACTCAGTCACCTTTCAGCTCAAACGAAGCTACATCGTTCTAGGCTCACACCTTTCTTGCGATTAAGTGTAAAGCATTGGATGATAGAGGAACAGTGGTTTCTATCAGTTTCAGAAGCAGAGTTGAACTAGATATCGTCTGTAAGTCTAGGTACCACCGTTCTTTTGTTCTGAGCACACTCATGTTTCCTGCTGTATTAGAGACTCTAGAAATCAAGAACGTGCTTCTTTCTCTAAAGCAGACTGTGTTTCATGGATGAGAACTGTGCTGTGTGTTTCCCTTCAGAAATGGAGTTAAATCCCAGGCTCTGTGTCTTCCTACCAGCAAGACTTCATTTAAGGTAAACTCAGTCACCTTTCAGCTCAAACAAATCTACATCGTTCTATGCTCACATGATTCTTGCTCTTAAATGTAAAGCATTGGATGTTGGAGGAACTGTGGTTTCTATCAGTTTCAGAAGCAGAGTTGAACTAGATATGGTCTGTATGTATAGGATCCACCGTTCTTTTGTTCTGAGCACACTAATATTTCCTGCTGTATTAGAGAATCTAGAAATCAAGAGCGTGCTTCTTGCTCTAAAACAGACTGTGTTTCATGGATGAGAACTGTGCTGTGTTTTTCCCTTCAGAAATGGAGTTAAATCCCAAGCTCTGTGTCTTCCTACAAGCTAGATTTCAGTTCAGGTAAACTCAGTCTCCTTTCAGCTCCAACAAAGCTACATCGTTCTAGGCTCACACGTTTCTCACTCTTAACTGTAAAGTATTGGATATTAGAGGACCTTTGGTTCGTATTAGTTTCAGAAGCAGAGTTGAACTAGATATGGTCTTTATATGTAGGAAACACCGTTCTTTTCTTCTGACCACACTCAGGTTTCCTGCTTTATTAGAGACTCTAGAAACAACAGCGTGCTTCGTGCTCTAAAGCAGAGTGTGTTCATGGATGAGAACTGTGCTGTGTGTTTCCCTTCAGAAATGGAGTTAAATCCCAGGCTCTGTGTCTTCCTACAAGCAAGACTTCATTTAAGGTAAACTCAGTCAGCTTTCAGCTCAAACAAAGCTACATCATTCTAGGCTCACACGTTTCTTGCTCTTAAATGTAAAGCATTGGATGTTAGAGGACCTGTGGTTTGTATCAGTTTCAGAAGCAGAGTTGAACTAACAATGGTCCATATGTGTAAGAAACACCGTTCTTTTTTTCTGAGCACACTCAAGTTTCTGGCTCTATTAGAGACTCTAGAAATCAAGAGGGTGCTTCTTGCTCTAAAGCTGAGAGTGTTTCATGGATGAGAACTGTGCTGTGTGTTTCCCTTCAGAAATGGAGTTAAATCCCAGGCTCTGTGTCTTCCTACATGCAAGACATATTTTCAGGTAAAGTCAGTCACCTTTCAGCTCAAACAAAGGTAGATCATTCACGAAGCTCACACGTTTCTCCCTCTTAACTGTAAAGCATGGGATATTAGAGGACCTGTGGTTCGTATCAGTTTCAGAAGCAGAGTTGAACTAGATATGGTCTGTATGTGTAGGAAACACTGTTCTTTTCTTCTGACCACACTCAGGTTTCCTGCTTTATTAGAGACTCTAGAAAGCAACAGCATGCTTCGTGCTCTAAAGAATAGTGTGTTTCATGGATGAGAACTGTGCTGTGTGTTTCCCTTCAGAAATGGAGTTAAATCCCAGGCTCTGTGTTTTCCTACAAGAAAGTCTTGGTTTAAGGTAAACTCAGTCACCTTTCAGCTCAAACAAAGCTACATCGTTCTAGGCTCACACCTTTCTTGCGATTAAGTGTAAAGCATTGGATGATAGAGGAACAGTGGTTTCTATCAGTTTCAGAAGCAGAGTTGAACTAGATATCGTCTGTAAGTCTAGGTACCACCGTTCTTTTGTTCTGAGCACACTCATGTTTCCTGCTGTATTAGAGACTCTAGAAATCAAGAACGTGCTTCTTTCTCTAAAGCAGACTGTGTTTCATGGATGAGAACTGTGCTGTGTGTTTCCCTTCAGAAATGGAGTTAAATCCCAGGCTCTGTGTCTTCCTACCAGCAAGACTTCATTTAAGGTAAACTCAGTCACCTTTCAGCTCAAACAAATCTACATCGTTCTATGCTCACATGATTCTTGCTCTTAAATGTAAAGCATTGGATGTTGGAGGAACTGTGGTTTCTATCAGTTTCAGAAGCAGAGTTGAACTAGATATGGTCTGTATGTATAGGATCCACCGTTCTTTTGTTCTGAGCACACTAATATTTCCTGCTGTATTAGAGAATCAAGAAATCAAGAGCGTGCTTCTTGCTCTAAAACAGACTGTGTTTCATGGATGAGAACTGTGCTGTGTTTTTCCCTTCAGAAATGGAGTTAAATCCCAAGCTCTGTGTCTTCCTACAAGCTAGATTTCAGTTCAGGTAAACTCAGTCTCCTTTCAGCTCCAACAAAGCTACATCGTTCTAGGCTCACACGTTTCTCACTCTTAACTGTAAAGTATTGGATATTAGAGGACCTGTGGTTCGTATTAGTTTCAGAAGCAGAGTTGAACTAGATATGGTCTGTATATGTAGGAAACACCGTTCTTTTCTTCTGACCACACTCAGGTTTCCTGCTTTATTAGAGACTCTAGAAACAACAGCGTGCTTCGTGCTCTAAAGCAGAGTGTGTTCATGGATGAGAACTGTGCTGTGTGTTTCCCTTCAGAAATGGAGTTAAATCCCAGGCTCTGTGTCTTCCTACAAGCAAGACTTCATTTAAGGTAAACTCAGTCAGCTTTCAGCTCAAACAAAGCTACATCATTCTAGGCTCACACGTTTCTTGCTCTTAAATGTAAAGCATTGGATGTTAGAGGACCTGTGGTTTGTATCAGTTTCAGAAGCAGAGTTGAACTAACAATGGTCCATATGTGTAAGAAACACCGTTCTTTTTTTCTGAGCACACTCAAGTTTCTGGCTCTATTAGAGACTCTAGAAATCAAGAGGGTGCTTCTTGCTCTAAAGCTGAGAGTGTTTCATGGATGAGAACTGTGCTGTGTGTTTCCCTTCAGAAATGGAGTTAAATCCCAGGCTCTGTGTCTTCCTACATGCAAGACATATTTTCAGGTAAAGTCAGTCACCTTTCAGCTCAAACAAAGGTAGATCATTCACGAAGCTCACACGTTTCTCCCTCTTAACTGTAAAGCATGGGATATTAGAGGACCTGTGGTTCGTATCAGTTTCAGAAGCAGAGTTGAACTAGATATGGTCTGTATGTGTAGGAAACACTGTTCTTTTCTTCTGACCACACTCAGGTTTCCTGCTTTATTAAAGACTCTAGAAAGCAACAGCATGCTTCGTGCTCTAAAGAACAGTGTGTTTCATGGATGAGAACTGTGCTGTGTGTTTCCCTTCAGAAATGGAGTTAAATCCCAGGCTCTGTGTTTTCCTACAAGAAAGTCTTGGTTTAAGGTAAACTCAGTCACCTTTCAGCTCAAACAAAGCTACATCGTTCTAGGCTCACACCTTTCTTGCGATTAAGTGTAAAGCATTGGATGATAGAGGAACAGTGGTTTCTATCAGTTTCAGAAGCAGAGTTGAACTAGATATCGTCTGTAAGTCTAGGTACCACCGTTCTTTTGTTCTGAGCACACTCATGTTTCCTGCTGTATTAGAGACTCTAGAAATCAAGAACGTGCTTCTTTCTCTAAAGCAGACTGTGTTTCATGGATGAGAACTGTGCTGTGTGTTTCCCTTCAGAAATGGAGTTAAATCCCAGGCTCTGTGTCTTCCTACCAGCAAGACTTCATTTAAGGTAAACTCAGTCACCTTTCAGCTCAAACAAATCTACATCGTTCTATGCTCACATGATTCTTGCTCTTTAATGTAAAGCATTGGATGTTGGAGGAACTGTGGTTTCTATCAGTTTCAGAAGCAGAGTTGAACTAGATATGGTCTGTATGTATAGGATCCACCGTTCTTTTGTTCTGAGCACACTAATATTTCCTGCTGTATTAGAGAATCAAGAAATCAAGAGCGTGCTTCTTGCTCTAAAACAGACTGTGTTTCATGGATGAGAACTGTGCTGTGTTTTTCCCTTCAGAAATGGAGTTAAATCCCAAGCTCTGTGTCTTCCTACAAGCTAGATTTCAGTTCAGGTAAACTCAGTCTCCTTTCAGCTCCAACAAAGCTACATCGTTCTAGGCTCACACGTTTCTCACTCTTAACTGTAAAGTATTGGATATTAGAGGACCTGTGGTTCGTATTAGTTTCAGAAGCAGAGTTGAACTAGATATGGTCTGTATATGTAGGAAACACCGTTCTTTTCTTCTGACCACACTCAGGTTTCCTGCTTTATTAGAGACTCTAGAAACAACAGCGTGCTTCGTGCTCTAAAGCAGAGTGTGTTCATGGATGAGAACTGTGCTGTGTGTTTCCCTTCAGAAATGGAGTTAAATCCCAGGCTCTGTGTCTTCCTACAAGCAAGACTTCATTTAAGGTAAACTCAGTCAGCTTTCAGCTCAAACAAAGCTACATCATTCTAGGCTCACACGTTTCTTGCTCTTAAATGTAAAGCATTGGATGTTAGAGGACCTGTGGTTTGTATCAGTTTCAGAAGCAGAGTTGAACTAACAATGGTCCATATGTGTAAGAAACACCGTTCTTTTTTTCTGAGCACACTCAAGTTTCTGGCTCTATTAGAGACTCTAGAAATCAAGAGGGTGCTTCTTGCTCTAAAGCTGAGAGTGTTTCATGGATGAGAACTGTGCTGTGTGTTTCCCTTCAGAAATGGAGTTAAATCCCAGGCTCTGTGTCTTCCTACATGCAAGACATATTTTCAGGTAAAGTCAGTCACCTTTCAGCTCAAACAAAGGTAGATCATTCACGAAGCTCACACGTTTCTCCCTCTTAACTGTAAAGCATGGGATATTAGAGGACCTGTGGTTCGTATCAGTTTCAGAAGCAGAGTTGAACTAGATATGGTCTGTATGTGTAGGAAACACTGTTCTTTTCTTCTGACCACACTCAGGTTTCCTGCTTTATTAAAGACTCTAGAAAGCAACAGCATGCTTCGTGCTCTAAAGAACAGTGTGTTTCATGGATGAGAACTGTGCTGTGTGTTTCCCTTCAGAAATGGAGTTAAATCCCAGGCTCTGTGTTTTCCTACAAGAAAGTCTTGGTTTAAGGTAAACTCAGTCACCTTTCAGCTCAAACAAAGCTACATCGTTCTAGGCTCACACCTTTCTTGCGATTAAGTGTAAAGCATTGGATGATAGAGGAACAGTGGTTTCTATCAGTTTCAGAAGCAGAGTTGAACTAGATATCGTCTGTAAGTCTAGGTACCACCGTTCTTTTGTTCTGAGCACACTCATGTTTCCTGCTGTATTAGAGACTCTAGAAATCAAGAACGTGCTTCTTTCTCTAAAGCAGACTGTGTTTCATGGATGAGAACTGTGCTGTGTGTTTCCCTTCAGAAATGGAGTTAAATCCCAGGCTCTGTGTCTTCCTACCAGCAAGACTTCATTTAAGGTAAACTCAGTCACCTTTCAGCTCAAACAAATCTACATCGTTCTATGCTCACATGATTCTTGCTCTTAAATGTAAAGCATTGGATGTTGGAGGAACTGTGGTTTCTATCAGTTTCAGAAGCAGAGTTGAACTAGATATGGTCTGTATGTATAGGATCCACCGTTCTTTTGTTCTGAGCACACTAATATTTCCTGCTGTATTAGAGAATCAAGAAATCAAGAGCGTGCTTCTTGCTCTAAAACAGACTGTGTTTCATGGATGAGAACTGTGCTGTGTTTTTCCCTTCAGAAATGGAGTTAAATCCCAAGCTCTGTGTCTTCCTACAAGCTAGATTTCAGTTCAGGTAAACTCAGTCTCCTTTCAGCTCCAACAAAGCTACATCGTTCTAGGCTCACACGTTTCTCACTCTTAACTGTAAAGTATTGGATATTAGAGGACCTGTGGTTCGTATTAGTTTCAGAAGCAGAGTTGAACTAGATATGGTCTGTATATGTAGGAAACACCGTTCTTTTCTTCTGACCACACTCAGGTTTCCTGCTTTATTAGAGACTCTAGAAACAACAGCGTGCTTCGTGCTCTAAAGCAGAGTGTGTTCATGGATGAGAACTGTGCTGTGTGTTTCCCTTCAGAAATGGAGTTAAATCCCAGGCTCTGTGTCTTCCTACAAGCAAGACTTCATTTAAGGTAAACTCAGTCAGCTTTCAGCTCAAACAAAGCTACATCATTCTAGGCTCACACGTTTCTTGCTCTTAAATGTAAAGCATTGGATGTTAGAGGACCTGTGGTTTGTATCAGTTTCAGAAGCAGAGTTGAACTAACAATGGTCCATATGTGTAAGAAACACCGTTCTTTTTTTCTGAGCACACTCAAGTTTCTGGCTCTATTAGAGACTCTAGAAATCAAGAGGGTGCTTCTTGCTCTAAAGCTGAGAGTGTTTCATGGATGAGAACTGTGCTGTGTGTTTCCCTTCAGAAATGGAGTTAAATCCCAGGCTCTGTGTCTTCCTACATGCAAGACATATTTTCAGGTAAAGTCAGTCACCTTTCAGCTCAAACAAAGGTAGATCATTCACGAAGCTCACACGTTTCTCCCTCTTAACTGTAAAGCATGGGATATTAGAGGACCTGTGGTTCGTATCAGTTTCAGAAGCAGAGTTGAACTAGATATGGTCTGTATGTGTAGGAAACACTGTTCTTTTCTTCTGACCACACTCAGGTTTCCTGCTTTATTAGAGACTCTAGAAAGCAACAGCATGCTTCGTGCTCTAAAGAATAGTGTGTTTCATGGATGAGAACTGTGCTGTGTGTTTCCCTTCAAAAATGGAGTTAAATCCCAGGCTCTGTGTTTTCCTACAAGAAAGACTTGGTTTAAGGTAAACTCAGTCACCTTTCAGCTCAAACAAAGCTACATCGTTCTAGGCTCACACCTTTCTTGCGATTAAGTGTAAAGCATTGGATGATAGAGGAACAGTGGTTTCTATCAGTTTCAGAAGCAGAGTTGAACTAGATATCGTCTGTAAGTCTAGGTACCACCGTTCTTTTGTTCTGAGCACACTCATGTTTCCTGCTGTATTAGAGACTCTAGAAATCAAGAACGTGCTTCTTTCTCTAAAGCAGACTGTGTTTCATGGATGAGAACTGTGCTGTGTGTTTCCCTTCAGAAATGGAGTTAAATCCCAGGCTCTGTGTCTTCCTACAAGCAAGACTTCATTTAAGGTAAACTCAGTCACCTTTCAGCTCAAACAAAGCTACATCGTTCTAGGTTCACACGATTCTTGCTCTTAAATGTAAAGCATTGGATGTTAGAGGACCTGTGGTTTCTATCAGTTTCAGAAGCAGAGTTGAACTAGATATGGTCCGTATATCTAGGAAACACCATTCAATTTTCTGAGCACACTAAATTTTCTGGCTCTATTAGAGACTCTAGAAATCAAGAGCGTGCTTCTTGCTCTAAAGCAGAGTGTGTTTCATGGATGAAAACTGTGCTGAGTGTTTCCCTTCAGAAATGGAGTTAAATCCCAGACTCTGTGTCTTCCTACAAGCAAGACTTCATTTCAGGTAAACTCAGTCACCTTTCAGCTCAAACAAAGCTACATCGTTCTAGGTTCACACGATTCTTGCTCTTAAATGTAAAGCATTGGATGTTAGAGGACCTGTGGTTTCTATCAGTTTCAGAAGCAGAGTTGAACTAGATATGGTCTGTATGTGTAGGAACCACCGTTCTTTTGTTCTGAGCACACTCACGTTTCTTGCTCTATTAGAGACTCTAGAAATCAAGAGCGTGCTTCTTGCTCTAAAGCAGACTGTGTTTCATGGATGAGAACTGTGATGTGTTTTTCTGTTCAGAAATGGAGTTAAATCCCAAGTTCTGTGTCGTCCAACAAGCTACACTTCGGTTCAGGTAAACTCAGTCACCTTTAAGCTCCAACAAAGCTACATCGTTCTAGGCTCACATGTTTCTTGCTCTTAACTGTAAAGCATTGGATGTTAGAGGACCTGTGGTTCGTATCAGTTTCAGAAGCAGAGTTGAACTAGATATGGTCTGTATGTGTAGGAAACACTGTTCTTTTCTTCTGACCACACTCAGGTTTCCTGCTTTATTAGAGACTCTAGTAAGCAACAGCGTGCTTCGTGCTCTAAAGAAGAGTGTGTTTCATGGATGAGAACTGTGCTGAGTGTTTCCCTTCAGAAATGGAGTTAAATCCCAGGCTCTGTGTCTTCCTACAAGCAAGACTTCATTTAAGGTAAACTCAGTCACCTTTCAGCTCAAACAAAGCTACATCGTTCTAGGTTCACACGATTCTTGCTCTTAAATGTAAAGCATTGGATGTTAGAGGACCTGTGGTTTCTATCAGTTTCAGAAGCAGAGTTGAACTAGATATGGTCTGTATGTGTAGGAAACACTGTTCTTTTCTTCTGACCACACTCATGTTTCCTGCTGTATTAGAGACTCTAGAAATCAAGAACGTGCTTCTTTCTCTAAAGCAGACTGTGTTTCATGGATGAGAACTGTGCTGTGTGTTTCCCTTCAGAAATGGAGTTAAATCCCAGGCTCTGTGTCTTCCTACCAGCAAGACTTCATTTAAGGTAAACTCAGTCACCTTTCAGCTCAAACAAATCTACATCGTTCTATGCTCACATGATTCTTGCTCTTAAATGTAAAGCATTGGATGTTGGAGGAACTGTGGTTTCTATCAGTTTCAGAAGCAGAGTTGAACTAGATATGGTCTGTATGTATAGGATCCACCGTTCTTTTGTTCTGAGCACACTAATATTTCCTGCTGTATTAGAGAATCTAGAAATCAAGAGCGTGCTTCTTGCTCTAAAACAGACTGTGTTTCATGGATGAGAACTGTGCTGTGTTTTTGCCTTCAGAAATGGAGTTAAATCCCAGGCTCTGTGTCTTCCTACAAGCAAGACTTCATTTAAGGTAAACTCAGTCAGCTTTCAGCTCAAACAAAGCTACATCATTCTAGGCTCACACGTTTCTTGCTCTAAAATGTAAAGCATTGGATGTTAGAGGACCTGTGGTTTGTATCAGTTTCAGAAGCAGAGTTGAACTAACAATGGTCCATATGTGTAAGAAACACCGTTCTTTTTTTCTGAGCACACTCAAGTTTCTGGCTCTATTAGAGACTCTAGAAATCAAGAGGGTGCTTCTTGCTCTAAAGCTGAGAGTGTTTCATGGATGAGAACTGTGCTGTGTGTTTCCCTTCAGAAATGGAGTTAAATCCCAGGCTCTGTGTCTTCCTACATGCAAGACATATTTTCAGGTAAAGTCAGTCACCTTTCAGCTCAAACAAAGGTAGATCATTCACGAAGCTCACACGTTTCTCCCTCTTAACTGTAAAGCATGGGATATTAGACGACCTGTGGTTCGTATCAGTTTCAGAAGCAGAGTTGAACTAGATATGGTCTGTATGTGTAGGAAACACTGTTCTTTTCTTCTGACCACACTCAGGTTTCCTGCTTTATTAGAGACTCTAGAAAGCAACAGCATGCTTCGTGCTCTAAAGAATAGTGTGTTTCATGGATGAGAACTGTGCTGTGTGTTTCCCTTCAGAAATGGAGTTAAATCCCAGGCTCTGTGTTTTCCTACAAGAAAGACTTGGTTTAAGGTAAACTCAGTCACCTTTCAGCTCAAACGAAGCTACATCGTTCTAGGCTCACACCTTTCTTGCGATTAAGTGTAAAGCATTGGATGATAGAGGAACAGTGGTTTCTATCAGTTTCAGAAGCAGAGTTGAACTAGATATCGTCTGTAAGTCTAGGTACCACCGTTCTTTTGTTCTGAGCACACTCATGTTTCCTGCTGTATTAGAGACTCTAGAAATCAAGAACGTGCTTCTTTCTCTAAAGCAGACTGTGTTTCATGGATGAGAACTGTGCTGTGTGTTTCCCTTCAGAAATGGAGTTAAATCCCAGGCTCTGTGTCTTCCTACCAGCAAGAATTCATTTAAGGTAAACTCAGTCACCTTTCAGCTCAAACAAATCTACATCGTTCTATGCTCACATGATTCTTGCTCTTAAATATAAAGCATTGGATGTTGGAGGAACTGTGGTTTCTATCAGTTTCAGAAGCAGAGTTGAACTAGATATGGTCTGTATGTATAGGATCCACCGTTCTTTTGTTCTGAGCACACTAATATTTCCTGCTGTATTAGAGAATCTAGAAATCAAGAGCGTGCTTCTTGCTCTAAAACAGACTGTGTTTCATGGATGAGAACTGTGCTGTGTTTTTCCCTTCAGAAATGGAGTTAAATCCCAAGCTCTGTGTCTTCCTACAAGCTAGATTTCAGTTCAGGTAAACTCAGTCTCCTTTCAGCTCCAACAAAGCTACATCGTTCTAGGCTCACACGTTTCTCACTCTTAACTGTAAAGTATTGGATATTAGAGGACCTGTGGTTCGTATTAGTTTCAGAAGCAGAGTTGAACTAGATATGGTCTGTATATGTAGGAAACACCGTTCTTTTCTTCTGACCACACTCAGGTTTCCTGCTTTATTAGAGACTCTAGAAACAACAGCGTGCTTCGTGCTCTAAAGCAGAGTGTGTTCATGGATGAGAACTGTGCTGTGTGTTTCCCTTCAGAAATGGAGTTAAATCCCAGGCTCTGTGTCTTCCTACAAGCAAGACTTCATTTAAGGTAAACTCAGTCAGCTTTCAGCTCAAACAAAGCTACATCATTCTAGGCTCACACGTTTCTTGCTCTTAAATGTAAAGCATTGGATGTTAGAGGACCTGTGGTTTGTATCAGTTTCAGAAGCAGAGTTGAACTAACAATGGTCCATATGTGTAAGAAACACCGTTCTTTTTTTCTGAGCACACTCAAGTTTCTGGCTCTATTAGAGACTCTAGAAATCAAGAGGGTGCTTCTTGCTCTAAAGCTGAGAGTGTTTCATGGATGAGAACTGTGCTGTGTGTTTCCCTTCAGAAATGGAGTTAAATCCCAGGCTCTGTGTCTTCCTACATGCAAGACATATTTTCAGGTAAAGTCAGTCACCTTTCAGCTCAAACAAAGGTAGATCATTCACGAAGCTCACACGTTTCTCCCTCTTAACTGTAAAGCATGGGATATTAGAGGACCTGTGGTTCGTATCAGTTTCAGAAGCAGAGTTGAACTAGATATGGTCTGTATGTGTAGGAAACACTGTTCTTTTCTTCTGACCACACTCAGGTTTCCTGCTTTATTAGAGACTCTAGAAAGCAACAGCATGCTTCGTGCTCTAAAGAATAGTGTGTTTCATGGATGAGAACTGTGCTGTGTGTTTCCCTTCAAAAATGGAGTTAAATCCCAGGCTCTGTGTTTTCCTACAAGAAAGACTTGGTTTAAGGTAAACTCAGTCACCTTTCAGCTCAAACAAAGCTACATCGTTCTAGGCTCACACCTTTCTTGCGATTAAGTGTAAAGCATTGGATGATAGAGGAACAGTGGTTTCTATCAGTTTCAGAAGCAGAGTTGAACTAGATATCGTCTGTAAGTCTAGGTACCACCGTTCTTTTGTTCTGAGCACACTCATGTTTCCTGCTGTATTAGAGACTCTAGAAATCAAGAACGTGCTTCTTTCTCTAAAGCAGACAGTGTTTCATGGATGAGAACTGTGCTGTGTGTTTCCCTTCAGAAATGGAGTTAAATCCCAGGCTCTGTGTCTTCCTACAAGCAAGACTTCATTTAAGGTAAACTCAGTCACCTTTCAGCTCAAACAAAGCTACATCGTTCTAGGTTCACACGATTCTTGCTCTTAAATGTAAAGCATTGGATGTTAGAGGACCTGTTGTTTCTATCAGTTTCAGAAGCAGAGTTGTACTAGATATGGTCCGTATATCTAGGAAACACCATTCAATTTTCTGAGCACACTAAATTTTCTGGCTCTATTAGAGACTCTAGAAATCAAGAGCGTGCTTCTTGCTCTAAAGCAGAGTGTGTTTCATGGATGAAAACTGTGCTGAGTGTTTCCCTTCAGAAATGGAGTTAAATCCCAGACTCTGTGTCTTCCTACAAGCAAGACTTCATTTCAGGTAAACTCAGTCACCTTTCAGCTCAAACAAAGCTACATCGTTCTAGGTTCACACGATTCTTGCTCTTAAATGTAAAGCATTGGATGTTAGAGGACCTGTGGTTTCTATCAGTTTCAGAAGCAGAGTTGAACTAGATATGGTCTGTATGTGTAGGAACCACCGTTCTTTTGTTCTGAGCACACTCACGTTTCTTGCTCTATTAGAGACTCTAGAAATCAAGAGCGTGCTTCTTGCTCTAAAGCAGACTGTGTTTCATGGATGAGAACTGTGATGTGTTTTTCTGTTCAGAAATGGAGTTAAATCCCAAGTTCTGTGTCGTCCAACAAGCTACACTTCGGTTCAGGTAAACTCAGTCACCTTTAAGCTCCAACAAAGCTACATCGTTCTAGGCTCACATGTTTCTTGCTCTTAACTGTAAAGCATTGGATGTTAGAGGACCTGTGGTTCGTATCAGTTTCAGAAGCAGAGTTGAACTAGATATGGTCTGTATGTGTAGGAAACACTGTTCTTTTCTTCTGACCACACTCAGGTTTCCTGCTTTATTAGAGACTCTAGTAAGCAACAGCGTGCTTCGTGCTCTAAAGAAGAGTGTGTTTCATGGATGAGAACTGTGCTGAGTGTTTCCCTTCAGAAATGGAGTTAAATCCCAGGCTCTGTGTCTTCCTACAAGCAAGACTTCATTTAAGGTAAACTCAGTCACCTTTCAGCTCAAACAAAGCTACATCGTTCTAGGTTCACACGATTCTTGCTCTTAAATGTAAAGCATTGGATGTTAGAGGACCTGTGGTTTCTATCAGTTTCAGAAGCAGAGTTGAACTAGATATGGTCTGTATGTGTAGGAAACACTGTTCTTTTCTTCTGACCACACTCATTTTTCCTGCTGTATTAGAGACTCTAGAAATCAAGAACGTGCTTCTTTCTCTAAAGCAGACTGTGTTTCATGGATGAGAACTGTGCTGTGTGTTTCCCTTCAGAAATGGAGTTAAATCCCAGGCTCTGTGTCTTCCTACCAGCAAGACTTCATTTAAGGTAAACTCAGTCACCTTTCAGCTCAAACAAATCTACATCGTTCTATGCTCACATGATTCTTGCTCTTAAATGTAAAGCATTGGATGTTGGAGGAACTGTGGTTTCTATCAGTTTCAGAAGCAGAGTTGAACTAGATATGGTCTGTATGTATAGGATCCACCGTTCTTTTGTTCTGAGCACACTAATATTTCCTGCTGTATTAGAGAATCTAGAAATCAAGAGCATGCTTCTTGCTCTAAAACAGACTGTGTTTCATGGATGAGAACTGTGCTGTGTTTTTGCCTTCAGAAATGGAGTTAAATCCCAGGCTCTGTGTCTTCCTACAAGCAAGACTTCATTTAAGGTAAACTCAGTCAGCTTTCAGCTCAAACAAAGCTACATCATTCTAGGCTCACACGTTTCTTGCTCTAAAATGTAAAGCATTGGATGTTAGAGGACCTGTGGTTTGTATCAGTTTCAGAAGCAGAGTTGAACTAACAATGGTCCATATGTGTAAGAAACACCGTTCTTTTTTTCTGAGCACACTCAAGTTTCTGGCTCTATTAGAGACTCTAGAAATCAAGAGGGTGCTTCTTGCTCTAAAGCTGAGAGTGTTTCATGGATGAGAACTGTGCTGTGTGTTTCCCTTCAGAAATGGAGTTAAATCCCAGGCTCTGTGTCTTCCTACATGCAAGACATATTTTCAGGTAAAGTCAGTCACCTTTCAGCTCAAACAAAGGTAGATCATTCACGAAGCTCACACGTTTCTCCCTCTTAACTGTAAAGCATGGGATATTAGACGACCTGTGGTTCGTATCAGTTTCAGAAGCAGAGTTGAACTAGATATGGTCTGTATGTGTAGGAAACACTGTTCTTTTCTTCTGACCACACTCAGGTTTCCTGCTTTATTAGAGACTCTAGAAAGCAACAGCATGCTTCGTGCTCTAAAGAATAGTGTGTTTCATGGATGAGAACTGTGCTGTGTGTTTCCCTTCAGAAATGGAGTTAAATCCCAGGCTCTGTGTTTTCCTACAAGAAAGACTTGGTTTAAGGTAAACTCAGTCACCTTTCAGCTCAAACGAAGCTACATCGTTCTAGGCTCACACCTTTCTTGCGATTAAGTGTAAAGCATTGGATGATAGAGGAACAGTGGTTTCTATCAGTTTCAGAAGCATAGTTGAACTAGATATCGTCTGTAAGTCTAGGTACCACCGTTCTTTTGTTCTGAGCACACACATGTTTCCTGCTGTATTAGAGACTCTAGAAATCAAGAACGTGCTTCTTTCTCTAAAGCAGACTGTGTTTCATGGATGAGAACTGTGCTGTGTGTTTCCCTTCAGAAATGGAGTTAAATCCCAGGCTCTGTGTCTTCCTACCAGCAAGAATTCATTTAAGGTAAACTCAGTCACCTTTCAGCTCAAACAAATCTACATCGTTCTATGCTCACATGATTCTTGCTCTTAAATATAAAGCATTGGATGTTGGAGGAACTGTGGTTTCTATCAGTTTCAGAAGCAGAGTTGAACTAGATATGGTCTGTATGTATAGGATCCACCGTTCTTTTGTTCTGAGCACACTAATATTTCCTGCTGTATTAGAGAATCTAGAAATCAAGAGCGTGCTTCTTGCTCTAAAACAGACTGTGTTTCATGGATGAGAACTGTGCTGTGTTTTTCCCTTCAGAAATGGAGTTAAATCCCAAGCTCTGTGTCTTCCTACAAGCTAGATTTCAGTTCAGGTAAACTCAGTCTCCTTTCAGCTCCAACAAAGCTACATCGTTCTAGGCTCACACGTTTCTCACTCTTAACTGTAAAGTATTGGATATTAGAGGACCTGTGGTTCGTATTAGTTTCAGAAGCAGAGTTGAACTAGATATGGTCTGTATATGTAGGAAACACCGTTCTTTGCTTCTGACCACTCTCAGGATTCCTGCTTTATTAGAGACTCTAGAAACAAAAGCGTGCTTCGTGCTCTAAAGCGGAGTGTGTTCATGGATGAGAACTGTGCTGTGTGTTTCCCTTCAGAAATGGAGTTAAATCCCAGGCTCTGTGTCTTCCTACAAGCAAGACTTCATTTAAGGTAAACTCAGTCAGCTTTCAGCTCAAACAAAGCTACATCATTCTAGGCTCACACGTTTCTTGCTCTTAAATGTAAAGCATTGGATGTTAGAGGACGTGTGGTTTGTATCAGTTTCAGAAGCAGAGTTGAACTAACAATGGTCCATATGTGTAAGAAACACCGTTCATTTTTCTGAGCACACTCAAGTTTCTGGCTCTATTAGAGACTCTAGAAATCAAGAGGGTGCTTCTTGCTCTAAAGCTGAGAGTGTTTCATGGATGAGAACTGTGCTGTGTGTTTCCCTTCAGAAATGGAGTTAAATCCCAGGCTCTGTGTCTTCCTACATGCAAGACATATTTTCAGGTAAAGTCAGTCACCTTTCAGCTCAAACAAAGGTAGATCATTCACGAAGCTCACACGTTTCTCCCTCTTAACTGTAAAGCATGGGATATTAGAGGACCTGTGGTTCGTATCAGTTTCAGAAGCAGAGTTGAACTAGATATGGTCCGTATATCTAGGAAACACCATTCAATTTTCTGAGCACACTAAATTTTCTGGCTCTATTAGAGACTCTAGAAATCAAGAGCGTGCTTCTTGCTCTAAAGCAGAGTGTGTTTCATGGATGAAAACTGTGCTGAGTGTTTCCCTTCAGAAATGGAGTTAAATCCCAGACTCTGTGTCTTCCTACAAGCAAGACTTCATTTCAGGTAAACTCAGTCACCTTTCAGCTCAAACAAAGCTACATCGTTCTAGGTTCACACGATTCTTGCTCTTAAATGTAAAGCATTGGATGTTAGAGGACCTGTGGTTTCTATCAGTTTCAGAAGCAGAGTTGAACTAGATATGGTCTGTATGTGTAGGTACCACCGTTCTTTTGTTCTGAGCACACTCACGTTTCTTGCTCTATTAGAGACTCTAGAAATCAAGAGCGTGCTTCTTGCTCTAAAGCAGACTGTGTTTCATGGATGAGAACTGTGATGTGTTTTTCTGTTCAGAAATGGAGTTAAATCCCAAGTTCTGTGTCGTCCAACAAGCTACACTTCGGTTCAGGTAAACTCAGTCACCTTTAAGCTCCAACAAAGCTACATTGTTCTAGGCTCACATGTTTCTTGCTCTTAACTGTAAAGCATTGGATGTTAGAGGACCTGTGGTTCGTATCAGTTTCAGAAGCAGAGTTGAACTAGATATGGTCTGTATGTGTAGGAAACACTGTTCTTTTCTTCTGACCACACTCAGGTTTCCTGCTTTATTAGAGACTCTAGAAAGCAACAGCGTGCTTCGTGCTCTAAAGAAGAGTGTGTTTCATGGATGAGAACTGTGCTGAGTGTTTCCCTTCAGAAATGGAGTTAAATCCCAGGCTCTGTGTCTTCCTACATGCAACACTTCATTTAAGGTAAACTCAGTCACCTTTCAGCTCAAACAAAGCTACATCGTTCTAGGTTCACACGATTCTTGCTCTTAAATGTAAAGCATTGGATGTTAGAGGACCTGTGGTTTCTATCAGTTTCAGAAGCAGAGTTGAACTAGATATGGTCTGTATGTGTAGGAACCACCGTTCTTTTGTTCTGAGCACACTCACGTTTCTTGCTCTATTAGAGACTCTAGAAATCAAGAGCGTGCTTCTTGCTCTAAAGCAGACTGTGTTTCATGGATGAGAACTGTGATGTGTTTTTCTGTTCAGAAATGGAGTTAAATCCCAAGTTCTGTGTCGTCCAACAAGCTACACTTCGGTTCAGGTAAACTCAGTCACCTTTAAGCTCCAACAAAGCTACATCGTTCTAGGCTCACATGTTTCTTGCTCTTAACTGTAAAGCATTGGATGTTAGAGGACCTGTGGTTCGTATCATTTTCAGAAGCAGAGTTGAACTAGATATGGTCTGTATGTGTAGGAAACACTGTTCTTTTCTTCTGACCACACTCAGGTTTCCTGCTTTATTAGAGACTCTAGTAAGCAACAGCGTGCTTCGTGCTCTAAAGAAGAGTGTGTTTCATGGATGAGAACTGTGCTGAGTGTTTCCCTTCAGAAATGGAGTTAAATCCCAGGCTCTGTGTCTTCCTACAAGCAAGACTTCATTTAAGGTAAACTCAGTCACCTTTCAGCTCAAACAAAGCTACATCGTTCTAGGTTCACACGATTCTTGCTCTTAAATGTAAAGCATTGGATGTTAGAGGACCTGTGGTTTCTATCAGTTTCAGAAGCAGAGTTGAACTAGATATGGTCTGTATGTGTAGGAAACACTGTTCTTTTCTTCTGACCACACTCATGTTTCCTGCTGTATTAGAGACTCTAGAAATCAAGAACGTGCTTCTTTCTCTAAAGCAGACTGTGTTTCATGGATGAGAACTGTGCTTTGTGTTTCCCTTCAGAAATGGAGTTAAATCCCAGGCTCTGTGTCTTCCTACCAGCAAGACTTCATTTAAGGTAAACTCAGTCACCTTTCAGCTCAAACAAATCTACATCGTTCTATGCTCACATGATTCTTGCTCTTAAATGTAAAGCATTGGATGTTGGAGGAACTGTGGTTTCTATCAGTTTCAGAAGCAGAGTTGAACTAGATATGGTCTGTATGTATAGGATCCACCGTTCTTTTGTTCTGAGCACACTAATATTTCCTGCTGTATTAGAGAATCTAGAAATCAAGAGCGTGCTTCTTGCTCTAAAACAGACTGTGTTTCATGGATGAGAACTGTGCTGTGTTTTTGCCTTCAGAAATGGAGTTAAATCCCAGGCTCTGTGTCTTCCTACAAGCAAGACTTCATTTAAGGTAAACTCAGTCAGCTTTCAGCTCAAACAAAGCTACATCATTCTAGGCTCACACGTTTCTTGCTCTAAAATGTAAAGCATTGGATGTTAGAGGACCTGTGGTTTGTATCAGTTTCAGAAGCAGAGTTGAACTAACAATGGTCCATATGTGTAAGAAACACCGTTCTTTTTTTCTGAGCACACTCAAGTTTCTGGCTCTATTAGAGACTCTAGAAATCAAGAGGGTGCTTCTTGCTCTAAAGCTGAGAGTGTTTCATGGATGAGAACTGTGCTGTGTGTTTCCCTTCAGAAATGGAGTTAAATCCCAGGCTCTGTGTCTTCCTACATGCAAGACATATTTTCAGGTAAAGTCAGTCACCTTTCAGCTCAAACAAAGGTAGATCATTCACGAAGCTCACACGTTTCTCCCTCTTAACTGTAAAGCATGGGATATTAGACGACCTGTGGTTCGTATCAGTTTCAGAAGCAGAGTTGAACTAGATATGGTCTGTATGTGTAGGAAACACTGTTCTTTTCTTCTGACCACACTCAGGTTTCCTGCTTTATTAGAGACTCTAGAAAGCAACAGCATGCTTCGTGCTCTAAAGAATAGTGTGTTTCATGGATGAGAACTGTGCTGTGTGTTTCCCTTCAGAAATGGAGTTAAATCCCAGGCTCTGTGTTTTCCTACAAGAAAGACTTGGTTTAAGGTAAACTCAGTCACCTTTCAGCTCAAACGAAGCTACATCGTTCTAGGCTCACACCTTTCTTGCGATTAAGTGTAAAGCATAGGATGATAGAGGAACAGTGGTTTCTATCAGTTTCAGAAGCAGAGTTGAACTAGATATCGTCTGTAAGTCTAGGTACCACCGTTCTTTTGTTCTGAGCACACTCCTGTTTCCTGCTGTATTAGAGACTCTAGAAATCAAGAACGTGCTTCTTTCTCTAAAGCAGACTGTGTTTCATGGATGAGAACTGTGCTGTGTGTTTCCCTTCAGAAATGGAGTTAAATCCCAGGCTCTGTGTCTTCCTACCAGCAAGAATTCATTTAAGGTAAACTCAGTCACCTTTCAGCTCAAACAAATCTACATCGTTCTATGCTCACATGATTCTTGCTCTTAAATATAAAGCATTGGATGTTGGAGGAACTGTGGTTTCTATCAGTTTCAGAAGCAGAGTTGAACTAGATATGGTCTGTATGTATAGGATCCACCGTTCTTTTGTTCTGAGCACACTAATATTTCCTGCTGTATTAGAGAATCTAGAAATCAAGAGCGTGCTTCTTGCTCTAAAACAGACTGTGTTTCATGGATGAGAACTGTGCTGTGTTTTTCCCTTCAGAAATGGAGTTAAATCCCAAGCTCTGTGTCTTCCTACAAGCTAGATTTCAGTTCAGGTAAACTCAGTCTCCTTTCAGCTCCAACAAAGCTACATCGTTCTAGGCTCACACGTTTCTCACTCTTAACTGTAAAGTATTGGATATTAGAGGACCTGTGGTTCGTATTAGTTTCAGAAGCAGAGTTGAACTAGATATGGTCTGTATATGTAGGAAACACCGTTCTTTTCTTCTGACCACACTCAGGATTCCTGCTTTATTAGAGACTCTAGAAACAACAGCGTGCTTTGTGCTCTAAAGCGGAGTGTGTTCATGGATGAGAACTGTGCTGTGTGTTTCCCTTCAGAAATGGAGTTAAATCCCAGGCTCTGTGTCTTCCTACAAGCAAGACTTCATTTAAGGTAAACTCAGTCAGCTTTCAGCTCAAACAAAGCTACATCATTCTAGGCTCACACGTTTCTTGCTCTTAAATGTAAAGCATTGGATGTTAGAGGACCTGTGGTTTGTATCAGTTTCAGAAGCAGAGTTGAACTAACAATGGTCCATATGTGTAAGAAACACCGTTCATTTTTCTGAGCACACTCAAGTTTCTGGCTCTATTAGAGACTCTAGAAATCAAGAGGGTGCTTCTTGCTCTAAAGCTGAGAGTGTTTCATGGATGAGAACTGTGCTGTGTGTTTCCCTTCAGAAATGGAGTTAAATCCCAGGCTCTGTGTCTTCCTACATGCAAGACATATTTTCAGGTAAAGTCAGTCACCTTTCAGCTCAAACAAAGGTAGATCATTCACGAAGCTCACACGTTTCTCCCTCTTAACTGTAAAGCATGGGATATTAGAGGACCTGTGGTTCGTATCAGTTTCAGAAGCAGAGTTGAACTAGATATGGTCCGTATATCTAGGAAACACCATTCAATTTTCTGAGCACACTAAATTTTCTGGCTCTATTAGAGACTCTAGAAATCAAGAGCGTGCTTCTTGCTCTAAAGCAGAGTGTGTTTCATGGATGAAAACTGTGCTGAGTGTTTCCCTTCAGAAATGGAGTTAAATCCCAGACTCTGTGTCTTCCTACAAGCAAGACTTCATTTCAGGTAAACTCAGTCACCTTTCAGCTCAAACAAAGCTACATCGTTCTAGGTTCACACGATTCTTGCTCTTAAATGTAAAGCATTGGATGTTAGAGGACCTGTGGTTTCTATCAGTTTCAGAAGCAGAGTTGAACTAGATATGGTCTGTATGTGTAGGTACCACCGTTCTTTTGTTCTGAGCACACTCACGTTTCTTGCTCTATTAGAGACTCTAGAAATCAAGAGCGTGCTTCTTGCTCTAAAGCAGACTGTGTTTCATGGATGAGAACTGTGATGTGTTTTTCTGTTCAGAAATGGAGTTAAATCCCAAGTTCTGTGTCGTCCAACAAGCTACACTTCGGTTCAGGTAAACTCAGTCACCTTTAAGCTCCAACAAAGCTACATTGTTCTAGGCTCACATGTTTCTTGCTCTTAACTGTAAAGCATTGGATGTTAGAGGACCTGTGGTTCGTATCAGTTTCAGAAGCAGAGTTGAACTAGATATGGTCTGTATGTGTAGGAAACACTGTTCTTTTCTTCTGACCACACTCAGGTTTCCTGCTTTATTAGAGACTCTAGAAAGCAACAGCGTGCTTCGTGCTCTAAAGAAGAGTGTGTTTCATGGATGAGAACTGTGCTGAGTGTTTCCCTTCAGAAATGGAGTTAAATCCCAGGCTCTGTGTCTTCCTACATGCAACACTTCATTTAAGGTAAACTCAGTCACCTTTCAGCTCAAACAAAGCTACATCGTTCTAGGTTCACACGATTCTTGCTCTTAAATGTAAAGCATTGGATGTTAGAGGACCTGTGGTTTCTATCAGTTTCAGAAGCAGAGTTGAACTAGATATGGTCTGTATGTGTAGGAACCACCGTCCTTTTGTTCTGAGCACACTCACGTTTCTTGCTCTATTAGAGACTCTAGAAATCAAGAGCGTGCTTCTTGCTCTAAAGCAGACTGTGTTTCATGGATGAGAACTGTGATGTGTTTTTCTGTTCAGAAATGGAGTTAAATCCCAAGTTCTGTGTCGTCCAACAAGCTACACTTCGGTTCAGGTAAACTCAGTCACCTTTAAGCTCCAACAAAGCTACATCGTTCTAGGCTCACATGTTTCTTGCTCTTAACTGTAAAGCATTGGATGTTAGAGGACCTGTGGTTCGTATCATTTTCAGAAGCAGAGTTGAACTAGATATGGTCTGTATGTGTAGGAAACACTGTTCTTTTCTTCTGACCACACTCAGGTTTCCTGCTTTATTAGAGACTCTAGTAAGCAACAGCGTGCTTCGTGCTCTAAAGAAGAGTGTGTTTCATGGATGAGAACTGTGCTGAGTGTTTCCCTTCAGAAATGGAGTTAAATCCCAGGCTCTGTGTCTTCCTACAAGCAAGACTTCATTTAAGGTAAACTCAGTCACCTTTCAGCTCAAACAAAGCTACATCGTTCTAGGTTCACACGATTCTTGCTCTTAAATGTAAAGCATTGGATGTTAGAGGACCTGTGGTTTCTATCAGTTTCAGAAGCAGAGTTGAACTAGATATGGTCTGTATGTGTAGGAAACACTGTTCTTTTCTTCTGACCACACTCATGTTTCCTGCTGTATTAGAGACTCTAGAAATCAAGAACGTGCTTCTTTCTCTAAAGCAGACTGTGTTTCATGGATGAGAACTGTGCTTTGTGTTTCCCTTCAGAAATGGAGTTAAATCCCAGGCTCTGTGTCTTCCTACCAGCAAGACTTCATTTAAGGTAAACTCAGTCACCTTTCAGCTCAAACAAATCTACATCGTTCTATGCTCACATGATTCTTGCTCTTAAATGTAAAGCATTGGATGTTGGAGGAACTGTGGTTTCTATCAGTTTCAGAAGCAGAGTTGAACTAGATATGGTCTGTATGTATAGGATCCACCGTTCTTTTGTTCTGAGCACACTAATATTTCCTGCTGTATTAGAGAATCTAGAAATCAAGAGCGTGCTTCTTGCTCTAAAACAGACTGTGTTTCATGGATGAGAACTGTGCTGTGTTTTTGCCTTCAGAAATGGAGTTAAATCCCAGGCTCTGTGTCTTCCTACAAGCAAGACTTCATTTAAGGTAAACTCAGTCAGCTTTCAGCTCAAACAAAGCTACATCATTCTAGGCTCACACGTTTCTTGCTCTAAAATGTAAAGCATTGGATGTTAGAGGACCTGTGGTTTGTATCAGTTTCAGAAGCAGAGTTGAACTAACAATGGTCCATATGTGTAAGAAACACCGTTCTTTTTTTCTGAGCACACTCAAGTTTCTGGCTCTATTAGAGACTCTAGAAATCAAGAGGGTGCTTCTTGCTCTAAAGCTGAGAGTGTTTCATGGATGAGAACTGTGCTGTGTGTTTCCCTTCAGAAATGGAGTTAAATCCCAGGCTCTGTGTCTTCCTACATGCAAGACATATTTTCAGGTAAAGTCAGTCACCTTTCAGCTCAAACAAAGGTAGATCATTCACGAAGCTCACACGTTTCTCCCTCTTAACTGTAAAGCATGGGATATTAGACGACCTGTGGTTCGTATCAGTTTCAGAAGCAGAGTTGAACTAGATATGGTCTGTATGTGTAGGAAACACTGTTCTTTTCTTCTGACCACACTCAGGTTTCCTGCTTTATTAGAGACTCTAGAAAGCAACAGCATGCTTCGTGCTCTAAAGAATAGTGTGTTTCATGGATGAGAACTGTGCTGTGTGTTTCCCTTCAGAAATGGAGTTAAATCCCAGGCTCTGTGTTTTCCTACAAGAAAGACTTGGTTTAAGGTAAACTCAGTCACCTTTCAGCTCAAACGAAGCTACATCGTTCTAGGCTCACACCTTTCTTGCGATTAAGTGTAAAGCATAGGATGATAGAGGAACAGTGGTTTCTATCAGTTTCAGAAGCAGAGTTGAACTAGATATCGTCTGTAAGTCTAGGTACCACCGTTCTTTTGTTCTGAGCACACTCCTGTTTCCTGCTGTATTAGAGACTCTAGAAATCAAGAACGTGCTTCTTTCTCTAAAGCAGACTGTGTTTCATGGATGAGAACTGTGCTGTGTGTTTCCCTTCAGAAATGGAGTTAAATCCCAGGCTCTGTGTCTTCCTACCAGCAAGAATTCATTTAAGGTAAACTCAGTCACCTTTCAGCTCAAACAAATCTACATCGTTCTATGCTCACATGATTCTTGCTCTTAAATATAAAGCATTGGATGTTGGAGGAACTGTGGTTTCTATCAGTTTCAGAAGCAGAGTTGAACTAGATATGGTCTGTATGTATAGGATCCACCGTTCTTTTGTTCTGAGCACACTAATATTTCCTGCTGTATTAGAGAATCTAGAAATCAAGAGCGTGCTTCTTGCTCTAAAACAGACTGTGTTTCATGGATGAGAACTGTGCTGTGTTTTTCCCTTCAGAAATGGAGTTAAATCCCAAGCTCTGTGTCTTCCTACAAGCTAGATTTCAGTTCAGGTAAACTCAGTCTCCTTTCAGCTCCAACAAAGCTACATCGTTCTAGGCTCACACGTTTCTCACTCTTAACTGTAAAGTATTGGATATTAGAGGACCTGTGGTTCGTATTAGTTTCAGAAGCAGAGTTGAACTAGATATGGTCTGTATATGTAGGAAACACCGTTCTTTTCTTCTGACCACACTCAGGATTCCTGCTTTATTAGAGACTCTAGAAACAACAGCGTGCTTCGTGCTCTAAAGCAGAGTGTGTTCATGGATGAGAACTGTGCTGTGTGTTTCCCTTCAGAAATGGAGTTAAATCCCAGGCTCTGTGTCTTCCTACAAGCAAGACTTCATTTAAGGTAAACTCAGTCAGCTTTCAGCTCAAACAAAGCTACATCATTCTAGGCTCACACGTTTCTTGCTCTTAAATGTAAAGCATTGGATGTTAGAGGACCTGTGGTTTGTATCAGTTTCAGAAGCAGAGTTGAACTAACAATGGTCCATATGTGTAAGAAACACCGTTCTTTTTTTCTGAGCACACTCAAGTTTCTGGCTCTATTAGAGACTCTAGAAATGAAGAGCGTGCTTCTTCCTCTAAAGCAGAGTGTGTTTCATGGATGAGAACTGTGCTGAGTGTTTCCCTTCAGAAATGGAGTTAAATCCCAGGCTCTGTGTCTTCCTACAAGCAAGACTTCATTTAAGGTAAACTCAGTCACCTTTCAGCTCAAACAAAGCTACATCGTTCTAGGTTCACACGATTCTTGCTCTTAAATGTAAAGCATTGGATGTTAGAGGACCTGTGGTTTCTATCAGTTTCAGAAGCAGAGTTGAACTAACAATGGTCCATATGTGTAAGAAACACCGTTCTTTTTTTCTGAGCACACTCAAGTTTCTGGCTCTATTAGAGACTCTAGAAATCAAGAGGGTGCTTCTTGCTCTAAAGCTGAGAGTGTTTCATGGATGAGAACTGTGCTGTGTGTTTCCCTTCAGAAATGGAGTTAAATCCCAGGCTCTGTGTCTTCCTACATGCAAGACATATTTTCAGGTAAAGTCAGTCACCTTTCAGCTCAAACAAAGGTAGATCATTCACGAAGCTCACACGTTTCTCCCTCTTAACTGTAAAGCATGGGATATTAGACGACCTGTGGTTCGTATCAGTTTCAGAAGCAGAGTTGAACTAGATATGGTCTGTATGTGTAGGAAACACTGTTCTTTTCTTCTGACCACACTCAGGTTTCCTGCTTTATTAGAGACTCTAGAAAGCAACAGCATGCTTCGTGCTCTAAAGAATAGTGTGTTTCATGGATGAGAACTGTGCTGTGTGTTTCCCTTCAGAAATGGAGTTAAATCCCAGGCTCTGTGTTTTCCTACAAGAAAGACTTGGTTTAAGGTAAACTCAGTCACCTTTCAGCTCAAACGAAGCTACATCGTTCTAGGCTCACACCTTTCTTGCGATTAAGTGTAAAGCATAGGATGATAGAGGAACAGTGGTTTCTATCAGTTTCAGAAGCAGAGTTGAACTAGATATCGTCTGTAAGTCTAGGTACCACCGTTCTTTTGTTCTGAGCACACTCCTGTTTCCTGCTGTATTAGAGACTCTAGAAATCAAGAACGTGCTTCTTTCTCTAAAGCAGACTGTGTTTCATGGATGAGAACTGTGCTGTGTGTTTCCCTTCAGAAATGGAGTTAAATCCCAGGCTCTGTGTCTTCCTACCAGCAAGAATTCATTTAAGGTAAACTCAGTCACCTTTCAGCTCAAACAAATCTACATCGTTCTATGCTCACATGATTCTTGCTCTTAAATATAAAGCATTGGATGTTGGAGGAACTGTGGTTTCTATCAGTTTCAGAAGCAGAGTTGAACTAGATATGGTCTGTATGTATAGGATCCACCGTTCTTTTGTTCTGAGCACACTAATATTTCCTGCTGTATTAGAGAATCTAGAAATCAAGAGCGTGCTTCTTGCTCTAAAACAGACTGTGTTTCATGGATGAGAACTGTGCTGTGTTTTTCCCTTCAGAAATGGAGTTAAATCCCAAGCTCTGTGTCTTCCTACAAGCTAGATTTCAGTTCAGGTAAACTCAGTCTCCTTTCAGCTCCAACAAAGCTACATCGTTCTAGGCTCACACGTTTCTCACTCTTAACTGTAAAGTATTGGATATTAGAGGACCTGTGGTTCGTATTAGTTTCAGAAGCAGAGTTGAACTAGATATGGTCTGTATATGTAGGAAACACCGTTCTTTTCTTCTGACCACACTCAGGATTCCTGCTTTATTAGAGACTCTAGAAACAACAGCGTGCTTTGTGCTCTAAAGCGGAGTGTGTTCATGGATGAGAACTGTGCTGTGTGTTTCCCTTCAGAAATGGAGTTAAATCCCAGGCTCTGTGTCTTCCTACAAGCAAGACTTCATTTAAGGTAAACTCAGTCAGCTTTCAGCTCAAACAAAGCTACATCATTCTAGGCTCACACGTTTCTTGCTCTTAAATGTAAAGCATTGGATGTTAGAGGACCTGTGGTTTGTATCAGTTTCAGAAGCAGAGTTGAACTAACAATGGTCCATATGTGTAAGAAACACCGTTCATTTTTCTGAGCACACTCAAGTTTCTGGCTCTATTAGAGACTCTAGAAATCAAGAGGGTGCTTCTTGCTCTAAAGCTGAGAGTGTTTCATGGATGAGAACTGTGCTGTGTGTTTCCCTTCAGAAATGGAGTTAAATCCCAGGCTCTGTGTCTTCCTACATGCAAGACATATTTTCAGGTAAAGTCAGTCACCTTTCAGCTCAAACAAAGGTAGATCATTCACGAAGCTCACACGTTTCTCCCTCTTAACTGTAAAGCATGGGATATTAGAGGACCTGTGGTTCGTATCAGTTTCAGAAGCAGAGTTGAACTAGATATGGTCCGTATATCTAGGAAACACCATTCAATTTTCTGAGCACACTAAATTTTCTGGCTCTATTAGAGACTCTAGAAATCAAGAGCGTGCTTCTTGCTCTAAAGCAGAGTGTGTTTCATGGATGAAAACTGTGCTGAGTGTTTCCCTTCAGAAATGGAGTTAAATCCCAGACTCTGTGTCTTCCTACAAGCAAGACTTCATTTCAGGTAAACTCAGTCACCTTTCAGCTCAAACAAAGCTACATCGTTCTAGGTTCACACGATTCTTGCTCTTAAATGTAAAGCATTGGATGTTAGAGGACCTGTGGTTTCTATCAGTTTCAGAAGCAGAGTTGAACTAGATATGGTCTGTATGTGTAGGTACCACCGTTCTTTTGTTCTGAGCACACTCACGTTTCTTGCTCTATTAGAGACTCTAGAAATCAAGAGCGTGCTTCTTGCTCTAAAGCAGACTGTGTTTCATGGATGAGAACTGTGATGTGTTTTTCTGTTCAGAAATGGAGTTAAATCCCAAGTTCTGTGTCGTCCAACAAGCTACACTTCGGTTCAGGTAAACTCAGTCACCTTTAAGCTCCAACAAAGCTACATTGTTCTAGGCTCACATGTTTCTTGCTCTTAACTGTAAAGCATTGGATGTTAGAGGACCTGTGGTTCGTATCAGTTTCAGAAGCAGAGTTGAACTAGATATGGTCTGTATGTGTAGGAAACACTGTTCTTTTCTTCTGACCACACTCAGGTTTCCTGCTTTATTAGAGACTCTAGAAAGCAACAGCGTGCTTCGTGCTCTAAAGAAGAGTGTGTTTCATGGATGAGAACTGTGCTGAGTGTTTCCCTTCAGAAATGGAGTTAAATCCCAGGCTCTGTGTCTTCCTACATGCAACACTTCATTTAAGGTAAACTCAGTCACCTTTCAGCTCAAACAAAGCTACATCGTTCTAGGTTCACACGATTCTTGCTCTTAAATGTAAAGCATTGGATGTTAGAGGACCTGTGGTTTCTATCAGTTTCAGAAGCAGAGTTGAACTAGATATGGTCTGTATGTGTAGGAACCACCGTCCTTTTGTTCTGAGCACACTCACGTTTCTTGCTCTATTAGAGACTCTAGAAATCAAGAGCGTGCTTCTTGCTCTAAAGCAGACTGTGTTTCATGGATGAGAACTGTGATGTGTTTTTCTGTTCAGAAATGGAGTTAAATCCCAAGTTCTGTGTCGTCCAACAAGCTACACTTCGGTTCAGGTAAACTCAGTCACCTTTAAGCTCCAACAAAGCTACATCGTTCTAGGCTCACATGTTTCTTGCTCTTAACTGTAAAGCATTGGATGTTAGAGGACCTGTGGTTCGTATCATTTTCAGAAGCAGAGTTGAACTAGATATGGTCTGTATGTGTAGGAAACACTGTTCTTTTCTTCTGACCACACTCAGGTTTCCTGCTTTATTAGAGACTCTAGTAAGCAACAGCGTGCTTCGTGCTCTAAAGAAGAGTGTGTTTCATGGATGAGAACTGTGCTGAGTGTTTCCCTTCAGAAATGGAGTTAAATCCCAGGCTCTGTGTCTTCCTACAAGCAAGACTTCATTTAAGGTAAACTCAGTCACCTTTCAGCTCAAACAAAGCTACATCGTTCTAGGTTCACACGATTCTTGCTCTTAAATGTAAAGCATTGGATGTTAGAGGACCTGTGGTTTCTATCAGTTTCAGAAGCAGAGTTGAACTAGATATGGTCTGTATGTGTAGGAAACACTGTTCTTTTCTTCTGACCACACTCATGTTTCCTGCTGTATTAGAGACTCTAGAAATCAAGAACGTGCTTCTTTCTCTAAAGCAGACTGTGTTTCATGGATGAGAACTGTGCTTTGTGTTTCCCTTCAGAAATGGAGTTAAATCCCAGGCTCTGTGTCTTCCTACCAGCAAGACTTCATTTAAGGTAAACTCAGTCACCTTTCAGCTCAAACAAATCTACATCGTTCTATGCTCACATGATTCTTGCTCTTAAATGTAAAGCATTGGATGTTGGAGGAACTGTGGTTTCTATCAGTTTCAGAAGCAGAGTTGAACTAGATATGGTCTGTATGTATAGGATCCACCGTTCTTTTGTTCTGAGCACACTAATATTTCCTGCTGTATTAGAGAATCTAGAAATCAAGAGCGTGCTTCTTGCTCTAAAACAGACTGTGTTTCATGGATGAGAACTGTGCTGTGTTTTTGCCTTCAGAAATGGAGTTAAATCCCAGGCTCTGTGTCTTCCTACAAGCAAGACTTCATTTAAGGTAAACTCAGTCAGCTTTCAGCTCAAACAAAGCTACATCATTCTAGGCTCACACGTTTCTTGCTCTAAAATGTAAAGCATTGGATGTTAGAGGACCTGTGGTTTGTATCAGTTTCAGAAGCAGAGTTGAACTAACAATGGTCCATATGTGTAAGAAACACCGTTCTTTTTTTCTGAGCACACTCAAGTTTCTGGCTCTATTAGAGACTCTAGAAATCAAGAGGGTGCTTCTTGCTCTAAAGCTGAGAGTGTTTCATGGATGAGAACTGTGCTGTGTGTTTCCCTTCAGAAATGGAGTTAAATCCCAGGCTCTGTGTCTTCCTACATGCAAGACATATTTTCAGGTAAAGTCAGTCACCTTTCAGCTCAAACAAAGGTAGATCATTCACGAAGCTCACACGTTTCTCCCTCTTAACTGTAAAGCATGGGATATTAGACGACCTGTGGTTCGTATCAGTTTCAGAAGCAGAGTTGAACTAGATATGGTCTGTATGTGTAGGAAACACTGTTCTTTTCTTCTGACCACACTCAGGTTTCCTGCTTTATTAGAGACTCTAGAAAGCAACAGCATGCTTCGTGCTCTAAAGAATAGTGTGTTTCATGGATGAGAACTGTGCTGTGTGTTTCCCTTCAGAAATGGAGTTAAATCCCAGGCTCTGTGTTTTCCTACAAGAAAGACTTGGTTTAAGGTAAACTCAGTCACCTTTCAGCTCAAACGAAGCTACATCGTTCTAGGCTCACACCTTTCTTGCGATTAAGTGTAAAGCATAGGATGATAGAGGAACAGTGGTTTCTATCAGTTTCAGAAGCAGAGTTGAACTAGATATCGTCTGTAAGTCTAGGTACCACCGTTCTTTTGTTCTGAGCACACTCCTGTTTCCTGCTGTATTAGAGACTCTAGAAATCAAGAACGTGCTTCTTTCTCTAAAGCAGACTGTGTTTCATGGATGAGAACTGTGCTGTGTGTTTCCCTTCAGAAATGGAGTTAAATCCCAGGCTCTGTGTCTTCCTACCAGCAAGAATTCATTTAAGGTAAACTCAGTCACCTTTCAGCTCAAACAAATCTACATCGTTCTATGCTCACATGATTCTTGCTCTTAAATATAAAGCATTGGATGTTGGAGGAACTGTGGTTTCTATCAGTTTCAGAAGCAGAGTTGAACTAGATATGGTCTGTATGTATAGGATCCACCGTTCTTTTGTTCTGAGCACACTAATATTTCCTGCTGTATTAGAGAATCTAGAAATCAAGAGCGTGCTTCTTGCTCTAAAACAGACTGTGTTTCATGGATGAGAACTGTGCTGTGTTTTTCCCTTCAGAAATGGAGTTAAATCCCAAGCTCTGTGTCTTCCTACAAGCTAGATTTCAGTTCAGGTAAACTCAGTCTCCTTTCAGCTCCAACAAAGCTACATCGTTCTAGGCTCACACGTTTCTCACTCTTAACTGTAAAGTATTGGATATTAGAGGACCTGTGGTTCGTATTAGTTTCAGAAGCAGAGTTGAACTAGATATGGTCTGTATATGTAGGAAACACCGTTCTTTTCTTCTGACCACACTCAGGATTCCTGCTTTATTAGAGACTCTAGAAACAACAGCGTGCTTCGTGCTCTAAAGCAGAGTGTGTTCATGGATGAGAACTGTGCTGTGTGTTTCCCTTCAGAAATGGAGTTAAATCCCAGGCTCTGTGTCTTCCTACAAGCAAGACTTCATTTAAGGTAAACTCAGTCAGCTTTCAGCTCAAACAAAGCTACATCATTCTAGGCTCACACGTTTCTTGCTCTTAAATGTAAAGCATTGGATGTTAGAGGACCTGTGGTTTGTATCAGTTTCAGAAGCAGAGTTGAACTAACAATGGTCCATATGTGTAAGAAACACCGTTCTTTTTTTCTGAGCACACTCAAGTTTCTGGCTCTATTAGAGACTCTAGAAATCAAGAGGGTGCTTCTTGCTCTAAAGCTGAGAGTGTTTCATGGATGAGAACTGTGCTGTGTGTTTCCCTTCAGAAATGGAGTTAAATCCCAGGCTCTGTGTCTTCCTACATGCAAGACATATTTTCAGGTAAAGTCAGTCACATTTCAGCTCAAACAAAGGTAGATCATTCACGAAGCTCACACGTTTCTCCCTCTTAACTGTAAAGCATGGGATATTAGAGGACCTGTGGTTCGTATCAGTTTCAGAAGCAGAGTTGAACTAGATATGGTCCGTATATCTAGGAAACACCATTCAATTTTCTGAGCACACTAAATTTTCTGGCTCTATTAGAGACTCTAGAAATCAAGAGCGTGCTTCTTGCTCTAAAGCAGAGTGTGTTTCATGGATGAAAACTGTGCTGAGTGTTTCCCTTCAGAAATGGAGTTAAATCCCAGACTCTGTGTCTTCCTACAAGCAAGACTTCATTTCAGGTAAACTCAGTCACCTTTCAGCTCAAACAAAGCTACATCGTTCTAGGTTCACACGATTCTTGCTCTTAAATGTAAAGCATTGGATGTTAGAGGACCTGTGGTTTCTATCAGTTTCAGAAGCAGAGTTGAACTAGATATGGTCTGCATGTGTAGGTACCACCGTTCTTTTGTTCTGAGCACACTCACGTTTCTTGCTCTATTAGAGACTCTAGAAATCAAGAGCGTGCTTCTTGCTCTAAAGCAGACTGTGTTTCATGGATGAGAACTGTGATGTGTTTTTCTGTTCAGAAATGGAGTTAAATCCCAAGTTCTGTGTCGTCCAACAAGCTACACTTCGGTTCAGGTAAACTCAGTCACCTTTAAGCTCCAACAAAGCTACATTGTTCTAGGCTCACATGTTTCTTGCTCTTAACTGTAAAGCATTGGATGTTAGAGGACCTGTGGTTCGTATCAGTTTCAGAAGCAGAGTTGAACTAGATATGGTCTGTATGTGTAGGAAACACTGTTCTTTTCTTCTGACCACACTCAGGTTTCCTGCTTTATTAGAGACTCTAGAAAGCAACAGCGTGCTTCGTGCTCTAAAGAAGAGTGTGTTTCATGGATGAGAACTGTGCTGAGTGTTTCCCTTCAGAAATGGAGTTAAATCCCAGGCTCTGTGTCTTCCTACATGCAAGACTTCATTTAAGGTAAACTCAGTCACCTTTCAGCTCAAACAAAGCTACATCGTTCTAGGTTCACACGATTCTTGCTCTTAAATGTAAAGCATTGGATGTTAGAGGACCTGTGGTTTCTATCAGTTTCAGAAGCAGAGTTGAACTAGATATGGTCTGTATGTGTAGGAACCACCGTTCTTTTGTTCTGAGCACACTCACGTTTCTTGCTCTATTAGAGACTCTAGAAATCAAGAGCATGCTTCTTGCTCTAAAGCAGACTGTGTTTCATGGATGAGAACTGTGATGTGTTTTTCTGTTCAGAAATGGAGTTAAATCCCAAGTTCTGTGTCGTCCAACAAGCTACACTTCGGTTCAGGTAAACTCAGTCACCTTTAAGCTCCAACAAAGCTACATTGTTCTAGGCTCACATGTTTCTTGCTCTTAACTGTAAAGCATTGGATGTTAGAGGACCTGTGGTTCGTATCAGTTTCAGAAGCAGAGTTGAACTAGATATGGTCTGTATGTGTAGGAAACACTGTTCTTTTCTTCTGACCACACTCAGGTTTCCTGCTTTATTAGGGACTCTAGAAAGCAACAGCGTGCTTCGTGCTCTAAAGAAGAGTGTGTTTCATGGATGAGAACTGTGCTGAGTGTTTCCCTTCAGAAATGGAGTTAAATCCCAGGCTCTGTGTCTTCCTACATGCAAGACTTCATTTAAGGTAAACTCAGTCACCTTTCAGCTCAAACAAAGCTACATCGTTCTAGGTTCACACGCTTCTTGCTCTTAAATGCAAAGCATTGGATGTTAGAGGACCTGTGGTTTCTATCAGTTTCAGAAGCAGAGGTGAACTAGATATCGTCTGTAAGTCTAGGTACCACCGTTCTTTTGTTCTGAGCACACTCATGTTTCCTGCTGTATTAGAGACTCTAGAAATCAAGAACGTGCTTCTTTCTCTAAAGCAGACTGTGTTTCATGGATGAGAACTGTGCTGTGTGTTTCCCTTCAGAAAAGGAGTTAAATCCCAGGCTCTGTGTCTTCCTACCAGCAAGACTTCATTTTAGGTAAACTCAGTCACCTTTCAGCTCAAACAAATCTACATCGTTCCATGCTCACATGATTCTTGCTCTTAAATGTAAAGCATTGGATATTAGAGGACCTGGGGTTTGTATCAGTTTCAGAAGCAGAGTTGAACTACCAATTGTCCATATGTGTAGGAAACACCATTCTTTATTTCTGAGCACACTCATGTTTCTGGCTCTATTAGAGACTCTAGAAATCAAGAGCTTGCTTCTTGGTCTAAAGCAGAGTGTTTTTCATGGATGAGAACTGTGCTGTGTGTTTCCCTTCAGAAATGGAGTTAAATCCCAGGCTCTGTGTCTTCCCACAAGCTAGATGTCGGTTCAGGTAAACTCAGTCACCTTTCAGCTCCAACAAAGCTACATCATTCTACGCTCACACGTTTCTCGCTCTTTACTGTAAAGCATTGGATATTAGAGGACCTGTGGTTTGTATCAGTTTCAGAAGCAGAGTTGAACTAGATATGGTCCGTATATCTAGGAAACACCATTCAATTTTCTGAGCACACTAAATTTTCTGGCTCTATTAGAGACTCTAGAAATGAAGAGCGTGCTTCTTCCTCTAAAGCAGAGTGTGTTTCATGGATGAGAACTGTGCTGAGTGTTTCCCTTCAGAAATGGAGTTAAATCCCAGGCTCTGTGTCTTCCTACAAGCAAGACTTCATTTAAGGTAAACTCAGTCACCTTTCAGCTCAAACAAAGCTACATCGTTCTAGGTTCACACGATTCTTGCTCTTAAATGTAAAGCATTGGATGTTAGAGGACCTGTGGTTTCTATCAGTTTCAGAAGCAGAGTTGAACTAACAATGGTCCATATGTGTAAGAAACACCGTTCTTTTTTTCTGAGCACACTCAAGTTTCTGGCTCTATTAGAGACTCTAGAAATCAAGAGGGTGCTTCTTGCTCTAAAGCTGAGAGTGTTTCATGGATGAGAACTGTGCTGTGTGTTTCCCTTCAGAAATGGAGTTAAATCCCAGGCTCTGTGTCTTCCTACATGCAAGACATATTTTCAGGTAAAGTCAGTCACCTTTCAGCTCAAACAAAGGTAGATCATTCACGAAGCTCACACGTTTCTCCCTCTTAACTGTAAAGCATGGGATATTAGACGACCTGTGGTTCGTATCAGTTTCAGAAGCAGAGTTGAACTAGATATGGTCTGTATGTGTAGGAAACACTGTTCTTTTCTTCTGACCACACTCAGGTTTCCTGCTTTATTAGAGACTCTAGAAAGCAACAGCATGCTTCGTGCTCTAAAGAATAGTGTGTTTCATGGATGAGAACTGTGCTGTGTGTTTCCCTTCAGAAATGGAGTTAAATCCCAGGCTCTGTGTTTTCCTACAAGAAAGACTTGGTTTAAGGTAAACTCAGTCACCTTTCAGCTCAAACGAAGCTACATCGTTCTAGGCTCACACCTTTCTTGCGATTAAGTGTAAAGCATAGGATGATAGAGGAACAGTGGTTTCTATCAGTTTCAGAAGCAGAGTTGAACTAGATATCGTCTGTAAGTCTAGGTACCACCGTTCTTTTGTTCTGAGCACACTCCTGTTTCCTGCTGTATTAGAGACTCTAGAAATCAAGAACGTGCTTCTTTCTCTAAAGCAGACTGTGTTTCATGGATGAGAACTGTGCTGTGTGTTTCCCTTCAGAAATGGAGTTAAATCCCAGGCTCTGTGTCTTCCTACCAGCAAGAATTCATTTAAGGTAAACTCAGTCACCTTTCAGCTCAAACAAATCTACATCGTTCTATGCTCACATGATTCTTGCTCTTAAATATAAAGCATTGGATGTTGGAGGAACTGTGGTTTCTATCAGTTTCAGAAGCAGAGTTGAACTAGATATGGTCTGTATGTATAGGATCCACCGTTCTTTTGTTCTGAGCACACTAATATTTCCTGCTGTATTAGAGAATCTAGAAATCAAGAGCGTGCTTCTTGCTCTAAAACAGACTGTGTTTCATGGATGAGAACTGTGCTGTGTTTTTCCCTTCAGAAATGGAGTTAAATCCCAAGCTCTGTGTCTTCCTACAAGCTAGATTTCAGTTCAGGTAAACTCAGTCTCCTTTCAGCTCCAACAAAGCTACATCGTTCTAGGCTCACACGTTTCTCACTCTTAACTGTAAAGTATTGGATATTAGAGGACCTGTGGTTCGTATTAGTTTCAGAAGCAGAGTTGAACTAGATATGGTCTGTATATGTAGGAAACACCGTTCTTTTCTTCTGACCACACTCAGGATTCCTGCTTTATTAGAGACTCTAGAAACAACAGCGTGCTTTGTGCTCTAAAGCGGAGTGTGTTCATGGATGAGAACTGTGCTGTGTGTTTCCCTTCAGAAATGGAGTTAAATCCCAGGCTCTGTGTCTTCCTACAAGCAAGACTTCATTTAAGGTAAACTCAGTCAGCTTTCAGCTCAAACAAAGCTACATCATTCTAGGCTCACACGTTTCTTGCTCTTAAATGTAAAGCATTGGATGTTAGAGGACCTGTGGTTTGTATCAGTTTCAGAAGCAGAGTTGAACTAACAATGGTCCATATGTGTAAGAAACACCGTTCATTTTTCTGAGCACACTCAAGTTTCTGGCTCTATTAGAGACTCTAGAAATCAAGAGGGTGCTTCTTGCTCTAAAGCTGAGAGTGTTTCATGGATGAGAACTGTGCTGTGTGTTTCCCTTCAGAAATGGAGTTAAATCCCAGGCTCTGTGTCTTCCTACATGCAAGACATATTTTCAGGTAAAGTCAGTCACCTTTCAGCTCAAACAAAGGTAGATCATTCACGAAGCTCACACGTTTCTCCCTCTTAACTGTAAAGCATGGGATATTAGAGGACCTGTGGTTCGTATCAGTTTCAGAAGCAGAGTTGAACTAGATATGGTCCGTATATCTAGGAAACACCATTCAATTTTCTGAGCACACTAAATTTTCTGGCTCTATTAGAGACTCTAGAAATCAAGAGCGTGCTTCTTGCTCTAAAGCAGAGTGTGTTTCATGGATGAAAACTGTGCTGAGTGTTTCCCTTCAGAAATGGAGTTAAATCCCAGACTCTGTGTCTTCCTACAAGCAAGACTTCATTTCAGGTAAACTCAGTCACCTTTCAGCTCAAACAAAGCTACATCGTTCTAGGTTCACACGATTCTTGCTCTTAAATGTAAAGCATTGGATGTTAGAGGACCTGTGGTTTCTATCAGTTTCAGAAGCAGAGTTGAACTAGATATGGTCTGTATGTGTAGGTACCACCGTTCTTTTGTTCTGAGCACACTCACGTTTCTTGCTCTATTAGAGACTCTAGAAATCAAGAGCGTGCTTCTTGCTCTAAAGCAGACTGTGTTTCATGGATGAGAACTGTGATGTGTTTTTCTGTTCAGAAATGGAGTTAAATCCCAAGTTCTGTGTCGTCCAACAAGCTACACTTCGGTTCAGGTAAACTCAGTCACCTTTAAGCTCCAACAAAGCTACATTGTTCTAGGCTCACATGTTTCTTGCTCTTAACTGTAAAGCATTGGATGTTAGAGGACCTGTGGTTCGTATCAGTTTCAGAAGCAGAGTTGAACTAGATATGGTCTGTATGTGTAGGAAACACTGTTCTTTTCTTCTGACCACACTCAGGTTTCCTGCTTTATTAGAGACTCTAGAAAGCAACAGCGTGCTTCGTGCTCTAAAGAAGAGTGTGTTTCATGGATGAGAACTGTGCTGAGTGTTTCCCTTCAGAAATGGAGTTAAATCCCAGGCTCTGTGTCTTCCTACATGCAACACTTCATTTAAGGTAAACTCAGTCACCTTTCAGCTCAAACAAAGCTACATCGTTCTAGGTTCACACGATTCTTGCTCTTAAATGTAAAGCATTGGATGTTAGAGGACCTGTGGTTTCTATCAGTTTCAGAAGCAGAGTTGAACTAGATATGGTCTGTATGTGTAGGAACCACCGTCCTTTTGTTCTGAGCACACTCACGTTTCTTGCTCTATTAGAGACTCTAGAAATCAAGAGCGTGCTTCTTGCTCTAAAGCAGACTGTGTTTCATGGATGAGAACTGTGATGTGTTTTTCTGTTCAGAAATGGAGTTAAATCCCAAGTTCTGTGTCGTCCAACAAGCTACACTTCGGTTCAGGTAAACTCAGTCACCTTTAAGCTCCAACAAAGCTACATCGTTCTAGGCTCACATGTTTCTTGCTCTTAACTGTAAAGCATTGGATGTTAGAGGACCTGTGGTTCGTATCATTTTCAGAAGCAGAGTTGAACTAGATATGGTCTGTATGTGTAGGAAACACTGTTCTTTTCTTCTGACCACACTCAGGTTTCCTGCTTTATTAGAGACTCTAGTAAGCAACAGCGTGCTTCGTGCTCTAAAGAAGAGTGTGTTTCATGGATGAGAACTGTGCTGAGTGTTTCCCTTCAGAAATGGAGTTAAATCCCAGGCTCTGTGTCTTCCTACAAGCAAGACTTCATTTAAGGTAAACTCAGTCACCTTTCAGCTCAAACAAAGCTACATCGTTCTAGGTTCACACGATTCTTGCTCTTAAATGTAAAGCATTGGATGTTAGAGGACCTGTGGTTTCTATCAGTTTCAGAAGCAGAGTTGAACTAGATATGGTCTGTATGTGTAGGAAACACTGTTCTTTTCTTCTGACCACACTCATGTTTCCTGCTGTATTAGAGACTCTAGAAATCAAGAACGTGCTTCTTTCTCTAAAGCAGACTGTGTTTCATGGATGAGAACTGTGCTTTGTGTTTCCCTTCAGAAATGGAGTTAAATCCCAGGCTCTGTGTCTTCCTACCAGCAAGACTTCATTTAAGGTAAACTCAGTCACCTTTCAGCTCAAACAAATCTACATCGTTCTATGCTCACATGATTCTTGCTCTTAAATGTAAAGCATTGGATGTTGGAGGAACTGTGGTTTCTATCAGTTTCAGAAGCAGAGTTGAACTAGATATGGTCTGTATGTATAGGATCCACCGTTCTTTTGTTCTGAGCACACTAATATTTCCTGCTGTATTAGAGAATCTAGAAATCAAGAGCGTGCTTCTTGCTCTAAAACAGACTGTGTTTCATGGATGAGAACTGTGCTGTGTTTTTGCCTTCAGAAATGGAGTTAAATCCCAGGCTCTGTGTCTTCCTACAAGCAAGACTTCATTTAAGGTAAACTCAGTCAGCTTTCAGCTCAAACAAAGCTACATCATTCTAGGCTCACACGTTTCTTGCTCTAAAATGTAAAGCATTGGATGTTAGAGGACCTGTGGTTTGTATCAGTTTCAGAAGCAGAGTTGAACTAACAATGGTCCATATGTGTAAGAAACACCGTTCTTTTTTTCTGAGCACACTCAAGTTTCTGGCTCTATTAGAGACTCTAGAAATCAAGAGGGTGCTTCTTGCTCTAAAGCTGAGAGTGTTTCATGGATGAGAACTGTGCTGTGTGTTTCCCTTCAGAAATGGAGTTAAATCCCAGGCTCTGTGTCTTCCTACATGCAAGACATATTTTCAGGTAAAGTCAGTCACCTTTCAGCTCAAACAAAGGTAGATCATTCACGAAGCTCACACGTTTCTCCCTCTTAACTGTAAAGCATGGGATATTAGACGACCTGTGGTTCGTATCAGTTTCAGAAGCAGAGTTGAACTAGATATGGTCTGTATGTGTAGGAAACACTGTTCTTTTCTTCTGACCACACTCAGGTTTCCTGCTTTATTAGAGACTCTAGAAAGCAACAGCATGCTTCGTGCTCTAAAGAATAGTGTGTTTCATGGATGAGAACTGTGCTGTGTGTTTCCCTTCAGAAATGGAGTTAAATCCCAGGCTCTGTGTTTTCCTACAAGAAAGACTTGGTTTAAGGTAAACTCAGTCACCTTTCAGCTCAAACGAAGCTACATCGTTCTAGGCTCACACCTTTCTTGCGATTAAGTGTAAAGCATAGGATGATAGAGGAACAGTGGTTTCTATCAGTTTCAGAAGCAGAGTTGAACTAGATATCGTCTGTAAGTCTAGGTACCACCGTTCTTTTGTTCTGAGCACACTCCTGTTTCCTGCTGTATTAGAGACTCTAGAAATCAAGAACGTGCTTCTTTCTCTAAAGCAGACTGTGTTTCATGGATGAGAACTGTGCTGTGTGTTTCCCTTCAGAAATGGAGTTAAATCCCAGGCTCTGTGTCTTCCTACCAGCAAGAATTCATTTAAGGTAAACTCAGTCACCTTTCAGCTCAAACAAATCTACATCGTTCTATGCTCACATGATTCTTGCTCTTAAATATAAAGCATTGGATGTTGGAGGAACTGTGGTTTCTATCAGTTTCAGAAGCAGAGTTGAACTAGATATGGTCTGTATGTATAGGATCCACCGTTCTTTTGTTCTGAGCACACTAATATTTCCTGCTGTATTAGAGAATCTAGAAATCAAGAGCGTGCTTCTTGCTCTAAAACAGACTGTGTTTCATGGATGAGAACTGTGCTGTGTTTTTCCCTTCAGAAATGGAGTTAAATCCCAAGCTCTGTGTCTTCCTACAAGCTAGATTTCAGTTCAGGTAAACTCAGTCTCCTTTCAGCTCCAACAAAGCTACATCGTTCTAGGCTCACACGTTTCTCACTCTTAACTGTAAAGTATTGGATATTAGAGGACCTGTGGTTCGTATTAGTTTCAGAAGCAGAGTTGAACTAGATATGGTCTGTATATGTAGGAAACACCGTTCTTTTCTTCTGACCACACTCAGGATTCCTGCTTTATTAGAGACTCTAGAAACAACAGCGTGCTTCGTGCTCTAAAGCAGAGTGTGTTCATGGATGAGAACTGTGCTGTGTGTTTCCCTTCAGAAATGGAGTTAAATCCCAGGCTCTGTGTCTTCCTACAAGCAAGACTTCATTTAAGGTAAACTCAGTCAGCTTTCAGCTCAAACAAAGCTACATCATTCTAGGCTCACACGTTTCTTGCTCTTAAATGTAAAGCATTGGATGTTAGAGGACCTGTGGTTTGTATCAGTTTCAGAAGCAGAGTTGAACTAACAATGGTCCATATGTGTAAGAAACACCGTTCTTTTTTTCTGAGCACACTCAAGTTTCTGGCTCTATTAGAGACTCTAGAAATCAAGAGGGTGCTTCTTGCTCTAAAGCTGAGAGTGTTTCATGGATGAGAACTGTGCTGTGTGTTTCCCTTCAGAAATGGAGTTAAATCCCAGGCTCTGTGTCTTCCTACATGCAAGACATATTTTCAGGTAAAGTCAGTCACATTTCAGCTCAAACAAAGGTAGATCATTCACGAAGCTCACACGTTTCTCCCTCTTAACTGTAAAGCATGGGATATTAGAGGACCTGTGGTTCGTATCAGTTTCAGAAGCAGAGTTGAACTAGATATGGTCCGTATATCTAGGAAACACCATTCAATTTTCTGAGCACACTAAATTTTCTGGCTCTATTAGAGACTCTAGAAATCAAGAGCGTGCTTCTTGCTCTAAAGCAGAGTGTGTTTCATGGATGAAAACTGTGCTGAGTGTTTCCCTTCAGAAATGGAGTTAAATCCCAGACTCTGTGTCTTCCTACAAGCAAGACTTCATTTCAGGTAAACTCAGTCACCTTTCAGCTCAAACAAAGCTACATCGTTCTAGGTTCACACGATTCTTGCTCTTAAATGTAAAGCATTGGATGTTAGAGGACCTGTGGTTTCTATCAGTTTCAGAAGCAGAGTTGAACTAGATATGGTCTGCATGTGTAGGTACCACCGTTCTTTTGTTCTGAGCACACTCACGTTTCTTGCTCTATTAGAGACTCTAGAAATCAAGAGCGTGCTTCTTGCTCTAAAGCAGACTGTGTTTCATGGATGAGAACTGTGATGTGTTTTTCTGTTCAGAAATGGAGTTAAATCCCAAGTTCTGTGTCGTCCAACAAGCTACACTTCGGTTCAGGTAAACTCAGTCACCTTTAAGCTCCAACAAAGCTACATTGTTCTAGGCTCACATGTTTCTTGCTCTTAACTGTAAAGCATTGGATGTTAGAGGACCTGTGGTTCGTATCAGTTTCAGAAGCAGAGTTGAACTAGATATGGTCTGTATGTGTAGGAAACACTGTTCTTTTCTTCTGACCACACTCAGGTTTCCTGCTTTATTAGAGACTCTAGAAAGCAACAGCGTGCTTCGTGCTCTAAAGAAGAGTGTGTTTCATGGATGAGAACTGTGCTGAGTGTTTCCCTTCAGAAATGGAGTTAAATCCCAGGCTCTGTGTCTTCCTACATGCAAGACTTCATTTAAGGTAAACTCAGTCACCTTTCAGCTCAAACAAAGCTACATCGTTCTAGGTTCACACGATTCTTGCTCTTAAATGTAAAGCATTGGATGTTAGAGGACCTGTGGTTTCTATCAGTTTCAGAAGCAGAGTTGAACTAGATATGGTCTGTATGTGTAGGAACCACCGTTCTTTTGTTCTGAGCACACTCACGTTTCTTGCTCTATTAGAGACTCTAGAAATCAAGAGCATGCTTCTTGCTCTAAAGCAGACTGTGTTTCATGGATGAGAACTGTGATGTGTTTTTCTGTTCAGAAATGGAGTTAAATCCCAAGTTCTGTGTCGTCCAACAAGCTACACTTCGGTTCAGGTAAACTCAGTCACCTTTAAGCTCCAACAAAGCTACATTGTTCTAGGCTCACATGTTTCTTGCTCTTAACTGTAAAGCATTGGATGTTAGAGGACCTGTGGTTCGTATCAGTTTCAGAAGCAGAGTTGAACTAGATATGGTCTGTATGTGTAGGAAACACTGTTCTTTTCTTCTGACCACACTCAGGTTTCCTGCTTTATTAGGGACTCTAGAAAGCAACAGCGTGCTTCGTGCTCTAAAGAAGAGTGTGTTTCATGGATGAGAACTGTGCTGAGTGTTTCCCTTCAGAAATGGAGTTAAATCCCAGGCTCTGTGTCTTCCTACATGCAAGACTTCATTTAAGGTAAACTCAGTCACCTTTCAGCTCAAACAAAGCTACATCGTTCTAGGTTCACACGCTTCTTGCTCTTAAATGCAAAGCATTGGATGTTAGAGGACCTGTGGTTTCTATCAGTTTCAGAAGCAGAGGTGAACTAGATATCGTCTGTAAGTCTAGGTACCACCGTTCTTTTGTTCTGAGCACACTCATGTTTCCTGCTGTATTAGAGACTCTAGAAATCAAGAACGTGCTTCTTTCTCTAAAGCAGACTGTGTTTCATGGATGAGAACTGTGCTGTGTGTTTCCCTTCAGAAAAGGAGTTAAATCCCAGGCTCTGTGTCTTCCTACCAGCAAGACTTCATTTTAGGTAAACTCAGTCACCTTTCAGCTCAAACAAATCTACATCGTTCCATGCTCACATGATTCTTGCTCTTAAATGTAAAGCATTGGATATTAGAGGACCTGGGGTTTGTATCAGTTTCAGAAGCAGAGTTGAACTACCAATTGTCCATATGTGTAGGAAACACCATTCTTTATTTCTGAGCACACTCATGTTTCTGGCTCTATTAGAGACTCTAGAAATCAAGAGCTTGCTTCTTGGTCTAAAGCAGAGTGTTTTTCATGGATGAGAACTGTGCTGTGTGTTTCCCTTCAGAAATGGAGTTAAATCCCAGGCTCTGTGTCTTCCCACAAGCTAGATGTCGGTTCAGGTAAACTCAGTCACCTTTCAGCTCCAACAAAGCTACATCATTCTACGCTCACACGTTTCTCGCTCTTTACTGTAAAGCATTGGATATTAGAGGACCTGTGGTTTGTATCAGTTTCAGAAGCAGAGTTGAACTAGATATGGTCCGTATATCTAGGAAACACCATTCAATTTTCTGAGCACACTAAATTTTCTGGCTCTATTAGAGACTCTAGAAATGAAGAGCGTGCTTCTTCCTCTAAAGCAGAGTGTGTTTCATGGATGAGAACTGTGCTGAGTGTTTCCCTTCAGAAATGGAGTTAAATCCCAGGCTCTGTGTCTTCCTACAAGCAAGACTTCATTTAAGGTAAACTCAGTCACCTTTCAGCTCAAACAAAGCTACATCGTTCTAGGTTCACACGATTCTTGCTCTTAAATGTAAAGCATTGGATGTTAGAGGACCTGTGGTTTCTATCAGTTTCATAAGCAGAGTTGAACTAGATATGGTCTGTATGTATAGGATCCACCGTTCTTTTGTTCTGAGCACACTAATATTTCCTGCTGTATTAGAGAATCTAGAAATCAAGAGCGTGCTTCTTGCTCTAAAACAGACTGTGTTTCATGGATGAGAACTGTGCTGTGTTTTTCCCTTCAGAAATGGAGTTAAATCCCAAGCTCTGTGTCTTCCTACAAGCTAGATTTCAGTTCAGGTAAACTCAGTCTCCTTTCAGCTCCAACAAAGCTACATCGTTCTAGGCTCACACGTTTCTCACTCTTAACTGTAAAGTATTGGATATTAGAGGACCTGTGGTTCGTATTAGTTTCAGAAGCAGAGTTGAACTAGATATGGTCTGTATATGTAGGAAACACCGTTCTTTTCTTCTGACCACACTCAGGATTCCTGCTTTATTAGAGACTCTAGAAACAACAGCGTGCTTCGTGCTCTAAAGCGGAGTGTGTTCATGGATGAGAACTGTGCTGTGTGTTTCCCTTCAGAAATGGAGTTAAATCCCAGGCTCTGTGTCTTCCTACAAGCAAGACTTCATTTAAGGTAAACTCAGTCAGCTTTCAGCTCAAACAAAGCTACATCATTCTAGGCTCACACGTTTCTTGCTCTTAAATGTAAAGCATTGGATGTTAGAGGACCTGTGGTTTGTATCAGTTTCAGAAGCGGAGTTGAACTAACAATGGTCCATATGTGTAAGAAACACCGTTCTTTTTTTCTGAGCACACTCAAGTTTCTGGCTCTATTAGAGACTCTAGAAATCAAGAGGGTGCTTCTTGCTCTAAAGCTGAGAGTGTTTCATGGATGAGAACTGTGCTGTGTGTTTCCCTTCAGAAATGGAGTTAAATCCCAGGCTCTGTGTCTTCCTACATGCAAGACATATTTTCAGGTAAAGTCAGTCACATTTCAGCTCAAACAAAGGTAGATCATTCACGAAGCTCACACGTTTCTCCCTCTTAACTGTAAAGCATGGGATATTAGAGGACCTGTGGTTCGTATCAGTTTCAGAAGCAGAGTTGAACTAGATATGGTCCGTATATCTAGGAAACACCATTCAATTTTCTGAGCACACTAAATTTTCTGGCTCTATTAGAGACTCTAGAAATCAAGAGCGTGCTTCTTGCTCTAAAGCAGAGTGTGTTTCATGGATGAAAACTGTGCTGAGTGTTTCCCTTCAGAAATGGAGTTAAATCCCAGACTCTGTGTCTTCCTACAAGCAAGACTTCATTTCAGGTAAACTCAGTCACCTTTCAGCTCAAACAAAGCTACATCGTTCTAGGTTCACACGATTCTTGCTCTTAAATGTAAAGCATTGGATGTTAGAGGACCTGTGGTTTCTATCAGTTTCAGAAGCAGAGTTGAACTAGATATGGTCTGTATGTGTAGGTACCACCGTTCTTTTGTTCTGAGCACACTCACGTTTCTTGCTCTATTAGAGACTCTAGAAATCAAGAGCGTGCTTCTTGCTCTAAAGCAGACTGTGTTTCATGGATGAGAACTGTGATGTGTTTTTCTGTTCAGAAATGGAGTTAAATCCCAAGTTCTGTGTCGTCCAACAAGCTACACTTCGGTTCAGGTAAACTCAGTCACCTTTAAGCTCCAACAAAGCTACATTGTTCTAGGCTCACATGTTTCTTGCTCTTAACTGTAAAGCATTGGATGTTAGAGGACCTGTGGTTCGTATCAGTTTCAGAAGCAGAGTTGAACTAGATATGGTCTGTATGTGTAGGAAACACTGTTCTTTTCTTCTGACCACACTCAGGTTTCCTGCTTTATTAGAGACTCTAGAAAGCAACAGCGTGCTTCGTGCTCTAAAGAAGAGTGTGTTTCATGGATGAGAACTGTGCTGAGTGTTTCCCTTCAGAAATGGAGTTAAATCCCAGGCTCTGTGTCTTCCTACATGCAAGACTTCATTTAAGGTAAACTCAGTCACCTTTCAGCTCAAACAAAGCTACATCGTTCTAGGTTCACACGATTCTTGCTCTTAAATGTAAAGCATTGGATGTTAGAGGACCTGTGGTTTCTATCAGTTTCAGAAGCAGAGTTGAACTAGATATGGTCTGTATGTGTAGGAACCACCGTTCTTTTGTTCTGAGCACACTCACGTTTCTTGCTCTATTAGAGACTCTAGAAATCAAGAGCATGCTTCTTGCTCTAAAGCAGACTGTGTTTCATGGATGAGAACTGTGATGTGTTTTTCTGTTCAGAAATGGAGTTAAATCCCAAGTTCTGTGTCGTCCAACAAGCTACACTTCGGTTCAGGTAAACTCAGTCACCTTTAAGCTCCAACAAAGCTACATTGTTCTAGGCTCACATGTTTCTTGCTCTTAACTGTAAAGCATTGGATGTTAGAGGACCTGTGGTTCGTATCAGTTTCAGAAGCAGAGTTGAACTAGATATGGTCTGTATGTGTAGGAAACACTGTTCTTTTCTTCTGACCACACTCAGGTTTCCTGCTTTATTAGGGACTCTAGAAAGCAACAGCGTGCTTCGTGCTCTAAAGAAGAGTGTGTTTCATGGATGAGAACTGTGCTGAGTGTTTCCCTTCAGAAATGGAGTTAAATCCCAGGCTCTGTGTCTTCCTACATGCAAGACTTCATTTAAGGTAAACTCAGTCACCTTTCAGCTCAAACAAAGCTACATCGTTCTAGGTTCACACGCTTCTTGCTCTTAAATGCAAAGCATTGGATGTTAGAGGACCTGTGGTTTCTATCAGTTTCAGAAGCAGAGGTGAACTAGATATCGTCTGTAAGTCTAGGTACCACCGTTCTTTTGTTCTGAGCACACTCATGTTTCCTGCTGTATTAGAGACTCTAGAAATCAAGAACGTGCTTCTTTCTCTAAAGCAGACTGTGTTTCATGGATGAGAACTGTGCTGTGTGTTTCCCTTCAGAAAAGGAGTTAAATCCCAGGCTCTGTGTCTTCCTACCAGCAAGACTTCATTTTAGGTAAACTCAGTCACCTTTCAGCTCAAACAAATCTACATCGTTCCATGCTCACATGATTCTTGCTCTTAAATGTAAAGCATTGGATATTAGAGGACCTGGGGTTTGTATCAGTTTCAGAAGCAGAGTTGAACTACCAATTGTCCATATGTGTAGGAAACACCATTCTTTATTTCTGAGCACACTCATGTTTCTGGCTCTATTAGAGACTCTAGAAATCAAGAGCTTGCTTCTTGGTCTAAAGCAGAGTGTTTTTCATGGATGAGAACTGTGCTGTGTGTTTCCCTTCAGAAATGGAGTTAAATCCCAGGCTCTGTGTCTTCCCACAAGCTAGATGTCGGTTCAGGTAAACTCAGTCACCTTTCAGCTCCAACAAAGCTACATCATTCTACGCTCACACGTTTCTCGCTCTTTACTGTAAAGCATTGGATATTAGAGGACCTGTGGTTTGTATCAGTTTCAGAAGCAGAGTTGAACTAGATATGGTCCGTATATCTAGGAAACACCATTCAATTTTCTGAGCACACTAAATTTTCTGGCTCTATTAGAGACTCTAGAAATGAAGAGCGTGCTTCTTCCTCTAAAGCAGAGTGTGTTTCATGGATGAGAACTGTGCTGAGTGTTTCCCTTCAGAAATGGAGTTAAATCCCAGGCTCTGTGTCTTCCTACAAGCAAGACTTCATTTAAGGTAAACTCAGTCACCTTTCAGCTCAAACAAAGCTACATCGTTCTAGGTTCACACGATTCTTGCTCTTAAATGTAAAGCATTGGATGTTAGAGGACCTGTGGTTTCTATCAGTTTCATAAGCAGAGTTGAACTAGATATGGTCTGTATGTGTAGGTACCACCGTTCTTTTGTTCTGAGCACACTCACGTTTCTTGCTCTATTAGAGACTCTAGAAATCAAGAGCGTGCTTCTTGCTCTAAAGCAGACTGTGTTTCATGGATGAGAACTGTGATGTGTTTTTCTGTTCAGAAATGGAGTTAAATCCCAAGTTCTGTGTCGTCCAACAAGCTACACTTCGGTTCAGGTAAACTCAGTCACCTTTAAGCTCCAACAAAGCTACATTGTTCTAGTCTCACATGTTTCTTGCTCTTAACTGTAAAGCATTGGATGTTAGAGGACCTGTGGTTCGTATCAGTTTCAGAAGCAGAGTTGAACTAGATATGGTCTGTATGTGTAGGAAACACTGTTCTTTTCTTCTGACCACACTCAGGTTTCCTGCTTTATTAGAGACTCTAGAAAGCAACAGCGTGCTTCGTGCTCTAAAGAAGAGTGTGTTTCATGGATGAGAACTGTGCTGAGTGTTTCCCTTCAGAAATGGAGTTAAATCCCAGGCTCTGTGTCTTCCTACATGCAAGACTTCATTTAAGGTAAACTCAGTCACCTTTCAGCTCAAACAAAGCTACATCGTTCTAGGTTCACACGCTTCTTGCTCTTAAATGCAAAGCATTGGATGTTAGAGGACCTGTGGTTTCTATCAGTTTCAGAAGCAGAGGTGAACTAGATATCGTCTGTAAGTCTAGGTACCACCGTTCTTTTGTTCTGAGCACACTCATGTTTCCTGCTGTATTAGAGACTCTAGAAATCAAGAACGTGCTTCTTTCTCTAAAGCAGACTGTGTTTCATGGATGAGAACTGTGCTGTGTGTTTCGCTTCAGAAATGGAGTTAAATCCCAGGCTCTGTGTCTTCCTACCAGCAAGACTTCATTTTAGGTAAACTCAGTCACCTTTCAGCTCAAACAAATCTACATCGTTCCATGCTCACATGATTCTTGCTCTTAAATGTAAAGCATTGGATATTAGAGGACCTGGGGTTTGTATCAGTTTCAGAAGCAGAGTTGAACTACCAATTGTCCATATGTGTAGGAAACACCATTCTTTATTTCTGAGCACACTCATGTTTCTGGCTCTATTAGAGACTCTAGAAATCAAGAGCTTGCTTCTTGGTCTAAAGCAGAGTGTTTTTCATGGATGAGAACTGTGCTGTGTGTTTCCCTTCAGAAATGGAGTTAAATCCCAGGCTCTGTGTCTTCCCACAAGCTAGATGTCGGTTCAGGTAAACTCAGTCACCTTTCAGCTCCAACAAAGCTACATCATTCTACGCTCACACGTTTCTCGCTCTTTACTGTAAAGCATTGGATATTAGAGGACCTGTGGTTTGTATCAGTTTCAGAAGCAGAGTTGAACTAGATATGGTCCGTATATCTAGGAAACACCATTCAATTTTCTGAGCACACTAAATTTTCTGGCTCTATTAGAGACTCTAGAAATGAAGAGCGTGCTTCTTCCTCTAAAGCAGAGTGTGTTTCATGGATGAGAACTGTGCTGAGTGTTTCCCTTCAGAAATGGAGTTAAATCCCAGGCTCTGTGTCTTCCTACAAGCAAGACTTCATTTAAGGTAAACTCAGTCACCTTTCAGCTCAAACAAAGCTACATCGTTCTAGGTTCACACGATTCTTGCTTTTAAATGTAAAGCATTGGATGTTAGAGGACCTGTGGTTTCTATCAGTTTCATAAGCAGAGTTGAACTAGATATGGTCTGTATGTGTAGGAACCACCGTTCTTTTGTTCTGAGCACACTCACATTTCTTGCTCTATTAGAGACTCTAGAAATCAAGAGCGTGCTTCTTGCTCTAAAGCAGACTGGGTTTCATGGATGAGAACTGTGGTGTGTTTTTCTGTTCAGAAATGGAGTTAATTCCCAAGTTCTGTGTCGTCCAACAAGCTACACTTCGGTTCAGGTAAACTCAGTCACTTTTAAGCTCCAACAAAGCTACATCATTCTAGACTCACATGTTTCTCGCTCTTAACTGTAAAGCATTGGATGTTAGAGGACCTGTGGTTCGTATCAGTTTCAGAAGCAGAGTTGAACTAGATATGGTCTGTATGTGTAGGAAACACTGTTCTTTTCTTCTGACCACACTCAGGTTTCCTGCTTTATTAGAGACTCTAGAAAGCAACAGCGTGCTTCGTGCTCTAAAGAAGAGTGTGTTTCATGGATGAGAACTGTGCTGTGTGTTTCCCTTCAGAAATGGAGTTAAATCCCAGGCTCTGTGTCTTCCTACAAGAAAGACTTGATTTAAGGTAAACTCAGTCAACTTTCAGCTCAAACAAAGCTACATCGTTCTAGGCTCACACCTTTCTTGCGATTAAATGTAAAGCATTGGATGTTAGAGGACCTGTGGTTTGTATCAGTTTCAGAAGCAGAGTTGAACTAGATATGGTCCATATGTCTAGGAAACACCGTTCTTTTTTAATGAGCACACTCATGTTTCTGGCTCTATTAGAGAATCTACAAATGAAGAGCGTGCTTCTTGCTCTAAAGCAGAGTTTGTTTCATGGATGAGAACTGTGCTGTGTGTTTCCCTTCAGAAATGGAGTTAAATCCCAGGCTCTGTGTCTTCCCACAAGCTAGACGTCGGTTCAGGTAAACTCAGTCACCTTTCAGCTCCAGCAAAGCTACATCATTCTAGGCTCACACGTTTCTCGCTCTTTACTGTAAAGCATTGGATATTAGAGGACCTGTGGTTTGTATCAGTTTCAGAAGCAGAGTTGAACTACCAATGGTCCATATGTGTAGGAAACACTGTTCTTTTTTTCTGAGGACACTCAAATTTCTGGCTCTATTACATACTCTAGAAATCAAGAGCATGCTTCTCGCTCTAAAGCAGAGTGTATTTCATTGAGGAGAACTGTGCTGTGTGTTTCCCTTCAGAAATGGAGTTAAATCCCAGGCTCTGTGTCTTCCTATAAGCTAGCCTTCAGTTCCGGGAAACTCAGGCACCTTTCAGCTCAAAAAAATGCTACATCGTTCTAGGCTCACACGTTTCTCGCTCTTAAATGTAAAGCATTGGATATTAGAGGACCTGTGGTTTGTATCAGTTTCAGAAGCAGAGTTGAACTAACAATGGTCCATATGTGTAAGAAACACCGTTCTTTTTTTCTGAGCACACTCAAGTTTCTGGCTCTATTAGAGACTCTAAAAATCAAGAGGGTGCTTCTTGCTCTAAAGCTGAGAGTGTTTCATGGATGAGAACTGTGCTGTGTGTTTCCCTTCAGAAATGGAGTTAAATCCCAGGCTCTGTGTCTTCCTACATGCAAGACATATTTTCAGGTAAAGTAAGTCACCTTTCAGCTCAAACAAAGGTAGATCATTCACGAAGCTCACACGTTTCTCCCTCTTAACTGTAAAGCATGGGATATTAGAGGACCTGTGGTTCGTATCAGTTTCAGAAGCAGAGTTGAACTAGATATGGTCTGTATGTGTAGGAAACACTGTTCTTTTCTTCTGACCACACTCAGGTTTCCTGCTTTATTAGAGACTCTAGAAATCAAGAGCGTGCTTCTCACTCTAAAGCAGAGTGTGTTTTATGGATGAGAACTGTGCTGTGTGTTTCCCTTTAGAAATGGTGTTAAATCCCAGGCTCAGTGTCTTCCTACAAGCAAAACTTCATTTAAGGTAAACTCAGTCAGCTTTCAGCTCAAACAAAGCTACATCATTCTAGGCTCACACGTTTCTTGCTCTTAAATGTAAAGCATTGGATGTTAGAGGACCTGTGGTTTGTATCAGTTTCAGAAGCAGAGTTGAACTAGATATGGTCCATATGTCTAGGAAACACCGTTCTTTTTTAATGAGCACACTCAAGTTTCTGGCTCTATTAGAGACTCTAGAAATCAAGAGCGTGCTTCTTGCTCTAAAGCAGACTGTGTTTCATGGATGAGAACTGTGGTGTGTTTTTCTGTTCAGAAATGGAGTTAAATCCCAAGTTCTGTGTCGTCCAACAAGCTACACTTCGGTTCAGGTAAACTCAGTCACCTTTAAGCTCCAACAAAGCTACATCGTTCTGGGCTCACATGTTTCTCGCTCTTAACTGTAAAGCATTGGATGTTAGAGGACCTGTGGTTCGTATCAGTTTCAGAAGCAGAGTTGAACTAGATATGGTCTGTATGTGTAGGAAACACTGTTCTTTTCTTCTGACCACACTCAGGTTTCCTGCTTTATTAGAGACTCTAGAAAGCAACAGCGTGCTTCGTGCTCTAAAGCAGAGTGTGTTTCATGGATGAGAACTGTGCTGTGTGTTTCCCTTCAGAAATGGAGTTAAATCCCAGGCTCTGTGTCTTCCTACAAGAAAGACTTGTTTTAAGGTAAACTCAGTCACCTTTCAGCTCAAACAAAGCTACATCGTTCTAGGCTCACACCTTTCTTGCGATTAAATGTAAAGCATTGGATGTTAGAGGAACAGTGGTTTCTATCAGTTTCAGAAGCAGAGTTGATCTAGATATCGTCTGTAAGTCTAGGTACCACCGTTCTTTTGTTCTGAGCACACTCATGTTTCCTGCTGTATTAGAGACTCTAGAAATCAAGAACGTGCTTCTTTCTCTAAAGCAGACTGTGTTTCATGGATGAGAACTGTGCTGTGTGTTTACCTTCAGAAATGGAGTTAAATCCCAGGCTCTGTGTCTTCCTACCAGCAAGACTTCATTTAAGGTAAACTCAGTCACCTTTCAGCTCAAACAAATCTACATCGTTCTATGCTCACATGATTCTTGCTATTAAATGTAAAGCATTGGATGTTGGAGGAACTGTGGTTTCTATCAGTTTCAGAAGCAGAGTTGAACTAGATATGGTCTGTATGTCTAGGATCCACCGTTCATTTGTTCTGAGCACACTAATATTTCCTGCTGTATTAGAGACTCTAGAAATCAAGAGCGTGCTTCTTGCTCTAAAGCAGAGTGTGTTTCATGGATGCAAACTGTGCTGTCTGTTTCCTTTCATAAATGGAGTTAAAACCCAGGCTCTGTGTCTTCCTACAAGTTAGATTTCAGTTCAGGTAAACTCAGTCACCTTTCAGCTCCAACAAAGCTACATTGTTCTAGGCTCACACCTTTCTCGCTCTTTATTGTAAAGAATTGGATATTAGTGGATCTGTGTTTTGTATCAGTTTCAGAAGCAGAGTTTAACTAGCAATGGTCCATATGTGTAGGAAACACTGTTTTTTTTTTCTGAGCAAACTCATGATTCTGGCTCTATTAGAGACTTTAGAAATCAAAAGCATGATTCTTGCTCTAAAGCAGAGTGTGTTTCATGGATGAGAACTGTGCTGTGTGTTTCTCTTCATAAATGGAGTCAAATCCCAGGCTTCGTGTTTTTTTCTACAAGCATGACTTCTTTTTAGGTGAACTCAGTCACATTTCAGCTCCAACAAAACAACATCATTCATATAGCTCACACATTTCTCGCTCTAAACTGAAAAGCATTGGATGTTAGATCCTGTGTTTTGTATCAGTTTCAGAACCAGAGTTGAACTAGATAGGGTCCGTATGTCTAGAAAACATCGTTCTTTTTTTCTGAGCACACTCAAGTTTCTGACTCTATTAGAGACTCTAGAATGAAGAGCGTGCTTCTTGCTCTAAAGCAGAGTGTGTTTCATGGATGCGAACTGTACGGTCTGTTTCCTTTCATAAATGGTGTTAAATCCCAGGCTCTGGGTCTTCCTACAAGTTAGACTTCAGTTCAGGTAAACTCAGTCACATTTCAGCTCCAACAAAGCTACATCGTTCTAGGATCACACGTTTCTTGCTCTTAAATGTAAAGTATTGGATGTTAGAGGACCTGTGGTTTGTATCAGTTCCAGAAGCAGAGTTGAACTAGCAATGGTCCGTATGTCTAGGAAACACCGTTCTTTTTTTCTGCGCACACTCTAGTTTCTGGCTCTCTTACAGAGTCTAGAAATCAAGACCGTGATTCTTGCTCTAAAGCAGAGTAGGTATCATGGATGAGAACTGTGCTGTGTGTTTCCCTTCAGAAATGGAATTAAATCCCAGGCTCTGTGTCTTCCTACAAGGAAGAATTCGTTTCAGGTTAACTCAGTCAGTTTTCAGCTAAAACAAAGCTACATCATTCACGTAGCTCACACGTTTCTCGCTTTTAACTGAAAAGCACTGTCTATTAGAGGACCAGTTTTTTGTATCAGTTAGAGAAGCAGAGTTGAACTAGCAATGGTCCGTATGTGTAGGAAATACAGTTCTTTTGTTCTGAGCACACTCATGTTTCCTTCTATTAGAGACTCTAGAAATCAAGAGCGTGCTTCTTGCTCTAAAGCAGACTGTGTTTCATGGATGAGAACTGTGGTGTGTTTTTCTGTTCAGAAATGGAGTTAAATCCCAAGTTCTGTGTCGTCCTACAAGCTACTCTTCGGTTCAGGTAAACTCAGTCACCTTTAAGCTCCATCAAATCTACATCGTTCTAGGCTCACACGTTTCTCGCTCTTAACTGTAAAGCATTGGATGTTAGAGGACCTGCGGTTCATTTCAGTTTCAGAAGCAGAGTTGAACTAGATATGGTCTGTATGTGTAGGAAACACCGTTCTTTTTTTCTGAGTACACTCAAGTTTCTGGCTCTATTAGAAACTCTAGAAATCAAGAGCGTGCTTCTCGCTCTAAAGCAGAGTGTGTTTCATGGATGAGAACTGTGCTGTGTGTTTCCCTTCAGAAATGGAGTTAAATCCCAGGCTCTGTGTCTTCCTACAAGCTAGATTTCGGTTTAGGTAAATCAGTCACCTTTCAGCTCAAACAAAGCTACATCGATCTAGGCTCACACGTTTCTCGCTCTTAACTGTAAAGCATTGGATATTAGAGGACCTGTGGTTTGTATCAGTTTCAGAAGCAGAGTTGAACTACCAATTGTCCATATGTGTAGGAAACACCATTCTTTATTTCTGAGCACACTCATGTTTCTGGCTCTATTAGAGACTCTAGAAATCAAGAGCTTGCTTCTTGGTCTAAAGCAGAGTGTGTTTCATGGATGAGAACTGTGCTGTGTGTTTCCCTTCAGAAATGGAGTTAAATCCCAGGCTCTGTGTCTTCCTACATGCAAGACAACTTTTCAGGTAAACTCAGTCACCTTTCAGCTCAAACAAAGGTAGGTCCTTCACGAAGCTCACACGTTTCTCGCTCTTAACTGTAAAGCATTGGATATTAGAGGACCTGTGGTTCATTTCAGTTTCAGAAGCAGAGTTGAACTAGATATGGTCTGTATGTGTAGGAAACACCGTTCTTTTCTTCTGACCACACTCATGTTTCCTGCTTTATTAGAGATTCTAGAAAGCAAGAGTGTGCTTTGTGCTCTAAAGCAGAGTGTGTTTCAAGGATGAGAACTGTGCTGTGTGTTTCCCTTCAGAAATGGAGTTAAATCCCAGGATCTGTGTCTTCCTACAAGCAAGACTTCGTTTACGTTAAACTCAGTCACCTTTCAGCTCAAAGAAAGCTACATCGTTCTAGACTCATACGTTTCTTGCTCTTAAATGTAAAGCATTGGATGTTAGAGGAACTGTGGTTTCTATCAGTTTCAGAAGCAGAGTTGAACTAGACATTGTCTATATATGTAGGAACCACAGTTCTTTTGTTCTGAGCACACTCACGTTTCCTGCTGTATTAGAGACTCTAGAAATCAAGAGCGTGCTTCTTGCTCTAAAGCAGACTGTGTTTCATGGATGAGAACTGTGCTGTGTGTTTCCCTTCAGAAATGGAGTCAAATCTCAGGCTTTGTGTTGTCCTACAAGCATGACTTCTTTTCAGGTGAACTCAGTCACATTTAAGCTCCAACAAAACAACATCGTTCAAATAGCTCACAGGTTTCTCGCTCTTAACTGAAAAGCATTGGATGTTAGAGGAAGTGTGGTTTGTATCACTTTCAGAATCAGAGTTTAACTAGATATGGTCTCTATGTGTAGGAAACACCTTTCTTTTGTTCCGACCACACTCACGTTTGCTGCTTTATTAGAGAATCTAGAAAGCAGGAGCGTGCTTCTTGCTCTATATCAGAGTGTGTTTCATAAATGACAACTGTGCTGTGTGTTTCCCTTCATAAATGGAGTTAAATCCCAGGCTCTGTGTCTTCCTACAAGAAAGACTTCGTTTCAGGTAAACTCCGTCAGTTTTCAGCTCAAACAAAGCTACATCGTTCACATATCTCACATGTTTCTCGCTCTTAACTGTAAAGCATTGTCTATTAGAGGACCTGTGTTTTCTAACAGTTTCAGAAGCAGAGTTGAACTAGATATGGTCTGTATGTCTAGGAAACACCGTTCTTTTTTAATGATCACACTCAATTTTCTGGCTCTATTAGAGACTCTAGAAATCAAGAGCGTGCTTCTTGCTCTAAAGCAGAGTGTGTTTCATGGATGCAAACTGTGCTGTCTGTTTCCTTTCATAAATGGAGTTAAAACCCAGGCTCTGTGTCTTCCTACAAGTTAGACTTCAGTTCAGGTAAACTCAGTCACCTTTCAGCTCCAACAAAGCTACATTGTTCTAGGCTCACACCTTTCTCGCTCTTTATTGTAAAGAATTGGATATTAGTGGATCTGTGTTTTGTATCAGTTTCAGAAGCAGAGTTTAACTAGCAATGGTCCATATGTGTAGGAAACACTGTTTTTTTTTCTGAGCAAACTCATGATTCTGGCTCTATTAGAGACTTTAGAAATCAAAAGCATGATTCTTGCTCTAAAGCAGAGTGTGTTTCATGGATGAGAACTGTGCTGTGTGTTTCTCTTCATAAATGGAGTCAAATCCCAGGCTTCGTGTTTTTTTCTACAAGCATGACTTCTTTTTAGGTGAACTCAGTCACATTTCAGCTCCAACAAAACAACATCATTCATATAGCTCACACATTTCTCGCTCTAAACTGAAAAGCATTGGATGTTAGATCCTGTGTTTTGTATCAGTTTCAGAACCAGAGTTGAACTAGATATGGTCCGTATGTCTAGAAAACATCGTTCTTTTTTTCTGAGCACACTCAAGTTTCTGACTCTATTAGAGACTCTAGAATGAAGAGCGTGCTTCTTGCTCTAAAGCAGAGTGTGTTTCATGGATGCGAACTGTACGGTCTGTTTCCTTTCATAAATGGTGTTAAATCCCAGGCTCTGGGTCTTCCTACAAGTTAGACTTCAGTTCAGGTAAACTCAGTCACATTTCAGCTCCAACAAAGCTACATCGTTCTAGGATCACACGTTTCTTGCTCTTAAATGTAAAGTATTGGATGTTAGAGGACCTGTGGTTTGTATCAGTTCCAGAAGCAGAGTTGAACTAGCAATGGTCCGTATGTCTAGGAAACACCGTTCTTTTTTTCTGCGCACACTCTAGTTTCTGGCTCTCTTACAGAGTCTAGAAATCAAGACCGTGATTCTTGCTCTAAAGCAGAGTAGGTATCATGGATGAGAACTGTGCTGTGTGTTTCCCTTCAGAAATGGAGTTAAATCCCAGGCTCTGTGTCTTCCTACAAGGAAGAATTCGTTTCAGGTTAACTCAGTCAGTTTTCAGCTAAAACAAAGCTACATCATTCATGTAGCTCACACGTTTCTCGCTTTTAACTGAAAAGCACTGTCTATTAGAGGACCAGTTTTTTGTATCAGTTAGAGAAGCAGAGTTGAACTAGCAATGGTCCGTATGTGTAGGAAATACAGTTCTTTTGTTCTGAGCACACTCATGTTTCCTTCTATTAGAGACTCTAGAAATCAAGAGCGTGCTTCTTGCTCTAAAGCAGACTGTGTTTCATGGATGAGAACTGTGGTGTGTTTTTCTGTTCAGAAATGGAGTTAAATCCCAAGTTCTGTGTCGTCCTACAAGCTACTCTTCGGTTCAGGTAAACTCAGTCACCTTTAAGCTCCAACAAAGCTACATCGTTCTAGGCTCACACGTTTCTCGCTCTTAACTGTAAAGCATTGGATGTTAGAGGACCTGCGGTTCATTTCAGTTTCAGAAGCAGAGTTGAACTAGATATGGTCTGTATGTGTAGGAAACACCGTTCTTTTTTTCTGAGTACACTCAAGTTTCTGGCTCTATTAGAAACTCTAGAAATCAAGAGCGTGCTTCTCGCTCTAAAGCAGAGTGTGTTTCATGGATGAGAACTGTGCTGTGTGTTTCCCTTCAGAAATGGAGTTAAATCCCAGGCTCTGTGTCTTCCTACAAGCTAGATTTCGGTTTAGGTAAATCAGTCACCTTTCAGCTCAAACAAAGCTACATCGATCTAGGCTCACACGTTTCTCGCTCTTAACTGTAAAGCATTGGATATTAGAGGACCTGTGGTTTGTATCAGTTTCAGAAGCAGAGTTGAACTACCAATTGTCCATATGTGTAGGAAACACCATTCTTTATTTCTGAGCACACTCATGTTTCTGGCTCTATTAGAGACTCTAGAAATCAAGAGCTTGCTTCTTGGTCTAAAGCAGAGTGTGTTTCATGGATGAGAACTGTGCTGTGTGTTTCCCTTCAGAAATGGAGTTAAATCCCAGGCTCTGTGTCTTCCTACATGCAAGACAACTTTTCAGGTAAACTCAGTCACCTTTCAGCTCAAACAAAGGTAGGTCCTTCACGAAGCTCACACGTTTCTCGCTCTTAACTGTAAAGCATTGGATATTAGAGGACCTGTGGTTCATTTCAGTTTCAGAAGCAGAGTTGAACTAGATATGGTCTGTATGTGTAGGAAACACCGTTCTTTTCTTCTGACCACACTCATGTTTCCTGCTTTATTAGAGATTCTAGAAAGCAAGAGTGTGCTTTGTGCTCTAAAGCAGAGTGTGTTTCAAGGATGAGAACTGTGCTGTGTGTTTCCCTTCAGAAATGGAGTTAAATCCCAGGATCTGTGTCTTCCTACAAGCAAGACTTCGTTTAAGTTAAACTCAGTCACCTTTCAGCTCAAAGAAAGCTACATCGTTCTAGACTCATACGTTTCTTGCTCTTAAATGTAAAGCATTGGATGTTAGAGGAACTGTGGTTTCTATCAGTTTCAGAAGCAGAGTTGAACTAGACATTGTCTATATATGTAGGAACCACAGTTCTTTTGTTCTGAGCACACTCACGTTTCCTGCTGTATTAGAGACTCTAGAAATCAAGAGCGTGCTTCTTGCTCTAAAGCAGACTGTGTTTCATGGATGAGAACTGTGCTGTGTGTTTCCCTTCAGAAATGGAGTCAAATCTCAGGCTTTGTGTTGTCCTACAAGCATGACTTCTTTTCAGGTGAACTCAGTCACATTTAAGCTCCAACAAAACAACATCGTTCAAATAGCTCACAGGTTTCTCGCTCTTAACTGAAAAGCATTGGATGTTAGAGGAAGTGTGGTTTGTATCACTTTCAGAATCAGAGTTTAACTAGATATGGTCTCTATGTGTAGGAAACACCTTTCTTTTGTTCCGACCACACTCACGTTTGCTGCTTTATTAGAGAATCTAGAAAGCAGGAGCGTGCTTCTTGCTCTATATCAGAGTGTGTTTCATAAATGACAACTGTGCTGTGTGTTTCCCTTCATAAATGGAGTTAAATCCCAGGCTCTGTGTCTTCCTACAAGAAAGACTTCGTTTCAGGTAAACTCCGTCAGTTTTCAGCTCAAACAAAGCTACATCGTTCACATATCTCACATGTTTCTCGCTCTTAACTGTAAAGCATTGTCTATTAGAGGACCTGTGGTTTCTAACAGTTTCAGAAGCAGAGTTGAACTAGATATGGTCTGTATGTCTAGGAAACACCGTTCTTTTTTAATGATCACACTCAATTTTCTGGCTCTATTAGAGACTCTAGAAATCAAGAGCGTGCTTCTTGCTCTAAAGCAGAGTGTGTTTCATGGATGCAAACTGTGCTGTCTGTTTCCTTTCATAAATGGAGTTAAAACCCAGGCTCTGTGTCTTCCTACAAGTTAGACTTCAGTTCAGGTAAACTCAGTCACCTTTCAGCTCCAACAAAGCTACATTGTTCTAGGCTCACACCTTTCTCGCTCTTTATTGTAAAGAATTGGATATTAGTGGATCTGTGTTTTGTATCAGTTTCAGAAGCAGAGTTTAACTAGCAATGGTCCATATGTGTAGGAAACACTGTTTTTTTTTCTGAGCAAACTCATGATTCTGGCTCTATTAGAGACTTTAGAAATCAAAAGCATGATTCTTGCTCTAAAGCAGAGTGTGTTTCATGGATGAGAACTGTGCTGTGTGTTTCTCTTCATAAATGGAGTCAAATCCCAGGCTTCGTGTTTTTTTCTACAAGCATGACTTCTTTTTAGGTGAACTCAGTCACATTTCAGCTCCAACAAAACAACATCATTCATATAGCTCACACATTTCTCGCTCTAAACTGAAAAGCATTGGATGTTAGATCCTGTGTTTTGTATCAGTTTCAGAACCAGAGTTGAACTAGATATGGTCCGTATGTCTAGAAAACATCGTTCTTTTTTTCTGAGCACACTCAAGTTTCTGACTCTATTAGAGACTCTAGAATGAAGAGCGTGCTTCTTGCTCTAAAGCAGAGTGTGTTTCATGGATGCGAACTGTACGGTCTGTTTCCTTTCATAAATGGTGTTAAATCCCAGGCTCTGGGTCTTCCTACAAGTTAGACTTCAGTTCAGGTAAACTCAGTCACATTTCAGCTCCAACAAAGCTACATCGTTCTAGGATCACACGTTTCTTGCTCTTAAATGTAAAGTATTGGATGTTAGAGGACCTGTGGTTTGTATCAGTTCCAGAAGCAGAGTTGAACTAGCAATGGTCCGTATGTCTAGGAAACACCGTTCTTTTTTTCTGCGCACACTCTAGTTTCTGGCTCTCTTACAGAGTCTAGAAATCAAGACCGTGATTCTTGCTCTAAAGCAGAGTAGGTATCATGGATGAGAACTGTGCTGTGTGTTTCCCTTCAGAAATGGAGTTAAATCCCAGGCTCTGTGTCTTCCTACAAGGAAGAATTCGTTTCAGGTTAACTCAGTCAGTTTTCAGCTAAAACAAAGCTACATCATTCACGTAGCTCACACGTTTCTCGCTTTTAACGGAAAAGCACTGTCTATTAGAGGACCAGTTTTTTGTATCAGTTAGAGAAGCAGAGTTGAACTAGCAATGGTCCGTATGTGTAGGAAATACAGTTCTTTTGTTCTGAGCACACTCATGTTTCCTTCTATTAGAGACTCTAGAAATCAAGAGCGTGCTTCTTGCTCTAAAGCAGACTGTGTTTCATGGATGAGAACTGTGGTGTGTTTTTCTGTTCAGAAATGGAGTTAAATCCCAAGTTCTGTGTCGTCCTACAAGCTACTCTTCGGTTCAGGTAAACTCAGTCACCTTTAAACTCCAACAAAGCTACATCGTTCTAGGCTCACACGTTTCTCGCTCTTAACTGTAAAGCATTGGATGTTAGAGGACCTGCGGTTCATTTCAGTTTCAGAAGCAGAGTTGAACTAGATATGGTCTGTATGTGTAGGAAACACCGTTCTTTGTTTCTGAGTACACTCAAGTTTCTGGCTCTATTAGAAACTCTAGAAATCAAGAGCGTGCTTCTCGCTCTAAAGCAGAGTGTGTTTCATGGATGAGAACTGTGCTGTGTGTTTCCCTTCAGAAATGGAGTTAAATCCCAGGCTCTGTGTCTTCCTACAAGCTAGATTTCGGTTTAGGTAAATCAGTCACCTTTCAGCTCAAACAAAGCTACATCGATCTAGGCTCACACGTTTCTCGCTCTTAACTGTAAAGCATTGGATATTAGAGGACCTGTGGTTTGTATCAGTTTCAGAAGCAGAGTTGAACTACCAATTGTCCATATGTGTAGGAAACACCATTCTTTATTTCTGAGCACACTCATGTTTCTGGCTCTATTAGAGACTCTAGAAATCAAGAGCTTGCTTCTTGGTCTAAAGCAGAGTGTGTTTCATGGATGAGAACTGTGCTGTGTGTTTCCCTTCAGAAATGGAGTTAAATCCCAGGCTCTGTGTCTTCCTACATGCAAGACAACTTTTCAGGTAAACTCAGTCACCTTTCAGCTCAAACAAAGGTAGGTCCTTCACGAAGCTCACACGTTTCTCGCTCTTAACTGTAAAGCATTGGATATTAGAGGACCTGTGGTTCATTTCAGTTTCAGAAGCAGAGTTGAACTAGATATGGTCTGTATGTGTAGGAAACACCGTTCTTTTCTTCTGACCACACTCATGTTTCCTGCTTTATTAGAGATGTTAGAAAGCAAGAGTGTGCTTTGTGCTCTAAAGCAGAGTGTGTTTCAAGGATGAGAACTGTGCTGTGTGTTTCCCTTCAGAAATGGAGTTAAATCCCAGGATCTGTGTCTTCCTACAAGCAAGACTTCGTTTACGTTAAACTCAGTCACCTTTCAGCTCAAAGAAAGCTACATCGTTCTAGACTCATACGTTTCTTGCTCTTAAATGTAAAGCATTGGATGTTAGAGGAACTGTGGTTTCTATCAGTTTCAGAAGCAGAGTTGAACTAGACATTGTCTATATATGTAGGAACCACAGTTCTTTTGTTCTGAGCACACTCACGTTTCCTGCTGTATTAGAGACTCTAGAAATCAAGAGCGTGCTTCTTGCCCTAAAGCAGACTGTGTTTCATGGATGAGAACTGTGCTGTGTGTTTCCCTTCAGAAATGGAGTCAAATCTCAGGCTTTGTGTTGTCCTACAAGCATGACTTCTTTTCAGGTGAACTCAGTCACATTTAAGCTCCAACAAAACAACATCGTTCAAATAGCTCACAGGTTTCTCGCTCTTAACTGAAAAGCATTGGATGTTAGAGGAAGTGTGGTTTGTATCACTTTCAGAATCAGAGTTTAACTAGATATGGTCTCTATGTGTAGGAAACACCTTTCTTTTGTTCCGACCACACTCACGTTTGCTGCTTTATTAGAGAATCTAGAAAGCAGGAGCGTGCTTCTTGCTCTATATCAGAGTGTGTTTCATAAATGACAACTGTGCTGTGTGTTTCCCTTCATAAATGGAGTTAAATCCCAGGCTCTGTGTCTTCCTACAAGAAAGACTTCATTTCAGGTAAACTCCGTCAGTTTTCAGCTCAAACAAAGCTACATCGTTCACATATCTCACATGTTTCTCGCTCTTAACTGTAAAGCATTGTCTATTAGAGGACCTGTGGTTTCTAACAGTTTCAGAAGCAGAGTTGAACTAGATATGGTCTGTATGTCTAGGAAACACCGTTCTTTTTTAATGATCACACTCAATTTTCTGGCTCTATTAGAGACTCTAGAAATCAAGAGCGTGCTTCTTGCTCTAAAGCAGAGTGTGTTTCATGGATGCAAACTGTGCTGTCTGTTTCCTTTCATAAATGGAGTTAAAACCCAGGCTCTGTGTCTTCCTACAAGTTAGACTTCAGTTCAGGTAAACTCAGTCACCTTTCAGCTCCAACAAAGCTACATTGTTCTAGGCTCACACCTTTCTCGCTCTTTATTGTAAAGAATTGGATATTAGTGGATCTGTGTTTTGTATCAGTTTCAGAAGCAGAGTTTAACTAGCAATGGTCCATATGTGTAGGAAACACTGTTTTTTTTTCTGAGCAAACTCATGATTCTGGCTCTATTAGAGACTTTAGAAATCAAAAGCATGATTCTTGCTCTAAAGCAGAGTGTGTTTCATGGATGAGAACTGTGCTGTGTGTTTCTCTTCATAAATGGAGTCAAATCCCAGGCTTCGTGTATTTTTCTACAAGCATGACTTCTTTTTAGGTGAACTCAGTCACATTTCAGCTCCAACAAAACAACATCATTCATATAGCTCACACATTTCTCGCTCTAAACTGAAAAGCATTGGATGTTAGATCCTGTGTTTTGTATCAGTTTCAGAACCAGAGTTGAACTAGATATGGTCCGTATGTCTAGAAAACATCGTTCTTTTTTTCTGAGCACACTCAAGTTTCTGACTCTATTAGAGACTCTAGAATGAAGAGCGTGCTTCTTGCTCTAAAGCAGAGTGTGTTTCATGGATGCGAACTGTACGGTCTGTTTCCTTTCATAAATGGTGTTAAATCCCAGGCTCTGGGTCTTCCTACAAGTTAGACTTCAGTTCAGGTAAACTCAGTCACATTTCAGCTCCAACAAAGCTACATCGTTCTAGGATCACACGTTTCTTGCTCTTAAATGTAAAGTATTGGATGTTAGAGGACCTGTGGTTTGTATCAGTTCCAGAAGCAGAGTTGAACTAGCAATGGTCCGTATGTCTAGGAAACACCGTTCTTTTTTTCTGCGCACACTCTAGTTTCTGGCTCTCTTACAGAGTCTAGAAATCAAGACCGTGATTCTTGCTCTAAAGCAGAGTAGGTATCATGGATGAGAACTGTGCTGTGTGTTTCCCTTCAGAAATGGAGTTAAATCCCAGGCTCTGTGTCTTCCTACAAGGAAGAATTCGTTTCAGGTTAACTCAGTCAGTTTTCAGCTAAAACAAAGCTACATCATTCACGTAGCTCACACGTTTCTCGCTTTTAACGGAAAAGCACTGTCTATTAGAGGACCAGTTTTTTGTATCAGTTAGAGAAGCAGAGTTGAACTAGCAATGGTCCGTATGTGTAGGAAATACAGTTCTTTTGTTCTGAGCACACTCATGTTTCCTTCTATTAGAGACTCTAGAAATCAAGAGCGTGCTTCTTGCTCTAAAGCAGACTGTGTTTCATGGATGAGAACTGTGGTGTGTTTTTCTGTTCAGAAATGGAGTTAAATCCCAAGTTCTGTGTCGTCCTACAAGCTACTCTTCGGTTCAGGTAAACTCAGTCACCTTTAAACTCCAACAAAGCTACATCGTTCTAGGCTCACACGTTTCTCGCTCTTAACTGTAAAGCATTGGATGTTAGAGGACCTGCGGTTCATTTCAGTTTCAGAAGCAGAGTTGAACTAGATATGGTCTGTATGTGTAGGAAACACCGTTCTTTGTTTCTGAGTACACTCAAGTTTCTGGCTCTATTAGAAACTCTAGAAATCAAGAGCGTGCTTCTCGCTCTAAAGCAGAGTGTGTTTCATGGATGAGAACTGTGCTGTGTGTTTCCCTTCAGAAATGGAGTTAAATCCCAGGCTCTGTGTCTTCCTACAAGCTAGATTTCGGTTTAGGTAAATCAGTCACCTTTCAGCTCAAACAAAGCTACATCGATCTAGGCTCACACGTTTCTCGCTCTTAACTGTAAAGCATTGGATATTAGAGGACCTGTGGTTTGTATCAGTTTCAGAAGCAGAGTTGAACTACCAATTGTCCATATGTGTAGGAAACACCATTCTTTATTTCTGAGCACACTCATGTTTCTGGCTCTATTAGAGACTCTAGAAATCAAGAGCTTGCTTCTTGGTCTAAAGCAGAGTGTGTTTCATGGATGAGAACTGTGCTGTGTGTTTCCCTTCAGAAATGGAGTTAAATCCCAGGCTCTGTGTCTTCCTACATGCAAGACAACTTTTCAGGTAAACTCAGTCACCTTTCAGCTCAAACAAAGGTAGGTCCTTCACGAAGCTCACACGTTTCTCGCTCTTAACTGTAAAGCATTGGATATTAGAGGACCTGTGGTTCATTTCAGTTTCAGAAGCAGAGTTGAACTAGATATGGTCTGTATGTGTAGGAAACACCGTTCTTTTCTTCTGACCACACTCATGTTTCCTGCTTTATTAGAGATTCTAGAAAGCAAGAGTGTGCTTTGTGCTCTAAAGCAGAGTGTGTTTCAAGGATGAGAACTGTGCTGTGTGTTTCCCTTCAGAAATGGAGTTAAATCCCAGGATCTGTGTCTTCCTACAAGCAAGACTTCGTTTACGTTAAACTCAGTCACCTTTCAGCTCAAAGAAAGCTACATCGTTCTAGACTCATACGTTTCTTGCTCTTAAATGTAAAGCATTGGATGTTAGAGGAACTGTGGTTTCTATCAGTTTCAGAAGCAGAGTTGAACTAGACATTGTCTATATATGTAGGAACCACAGTTCTTTTGTTCTGAGCACACTCACGTTTCCTGCTGTATTAGAGACTCTAGAAATCAAGAGCGTGCTTCTTGCTCTAAAGCAGACTGTGTTTCATGGATGAGAACTGTGCTGTGTGTTTCCCTTCAGAAATGGAGTCAAATCTGAGGCTTTGTGTTGTCCTACAAGCATGACTTCTTTTCAGGTGAACTCAGTCACATTTAAGCTCCAACAAAACAACATCGTTCAAATAGCTCACAGGTTTCTCGCTCTTAACTGAAAAGCATTGGATGTTAGAGGAAGTGTGGTTTGTATCACTTTCAGAATCAGAGTTTAACTAGATATGGTCTCTATGTGTAGGAAACACCTTTCTTTTGTTCCGACCACACTCACGTTTGCTGCTTTATTAGAGAATCTAGAAAGCAGGAGCGTGCTTCTTGCTCTATATCAGAGTGTGTTTCATAAATGACAACTGTGCTGTGTGTTTCCCTTCATAAATGGAGTTAAATCCCAGGCTCTGTGTCTTCCTACAAGAAAGACTTCGTTTCAGGTAAACTCCGTCAGTTTTCAGCTCAAACAAAGCTACATCGTTCACATATCTCACATGTTTCTCGCTCTTAACTGTAAAGCATTGTCTATTAGAGGACCTGTGGTTTCTAACAGTTTCAGAAGCAGAGTTGAACTAGATATGGTCTGTATGTCTAGGAAACACCGTTCTTTTTTAATGATCACACTCAATTTTCTGGCTCTATTAGAGACTCTAGAAATCAAGAGCGTGCTTCTTGCTCTAAAGCAGAGTGTGTTTCATGGATGCAAACTGTGCTGTCTGTTTCCTTTCATAAATGGAGTTAAAACCCAGGCTCTGTGTCTTCCTACAAGTTAGACTTCAGTTCAGGTAAACTCAGTCACCTTTCAGCTCCAACAAAGCTACATTGTTCTAGGCTCACACCTTTCTCGCTCTTTATTGTAAAGAATTGGATATTAGTGGATCTGTGTTTTGTATCAGTTTCAGAAGCAGAGTTTAACTAGCAATGGTCCATATGTGTAGGAAACACTGTTTTTTTTTTCTGAGCAAACTCATGATTCTGGCTCTATTAGAGACTTTAGAAATCAAAAGCATGATTCTTGCTCTAAAGCAGAGTGTGTTTCATGGATGAGAACTGTGCTGTGTGTTTCTCTTCATAAATGGAGTCAAATCCCAGGCTTCGTGTTTTTTTCTACAAGCATGACTTCTTTTTAGGTGAACTCAGTCACATTTCAGCTCCAACAAAACAACATCATTCATATAGCTCACACATTTCTCGCTCTAAACTGAAAAGCATTGGATGTTAGATCCTGTGTTTTGTATCAGTTTCAGAACCAGAGTTGAACTAGATATGGTCCGTATGTCTAGAAAACATCGTTCTTTTTTTCTGAGCACACTCAAGTTTCTGACTCTATTAGAGACTCTAGAATGAAGAGCGTGCTTCTTGCTCTAAAGCAGAGTGTGTTTCATGGATGCGAACTGTACGGTCTGTTTCCTTTCATAAATGGTGTTAAATCCCAGGCTCTGGGTCTTCCTACAAGTTAGACTTCAGTTCAGGTAAACTCAGTCACATTTCAGCTCCAACAAAGCTACATCGTTCTAGGATCACACGTTTCTTGCTCTTAAATGTAAAGTATTGGATGTTAGAGGACCTGTGGTTTGTATCAGTTCCAGAAGCAGAGTTGAACTAGCAATGGTCCGTATGTCTAGGAAACACCGTTCTTTTTTTCTGCGCACACTCTAGTTTCTGGCTCTCTTACAGAGTCTAGAAATCAAGACCGTGATTCTTGCTCTAAAGCAGAGTAGGTATCATGGATGAGAACTGTGCTGTGTGTTTCCCTTCAGAAATGGAGTTAAATCCCAGGCTCTGTGTCTTCCTACAAGGAAGAATTCGTTTCAGGTTAACTCAGTCAGTTTTCAGCTAAAACAAAGCTACATCATTCATGTAGCTCACACGTTTCTCGCTTTTAACTGAAAAGCACTGTCTATTAGAGGACCAGTTTTTTGTATCAGTTAGAGAAGCAGAGTTGAACTAGCAATGGTCCGTATGTGTAGGAAATACAGTTCTTTTGTTCTGAGCACACTCATGTTTCCTTCTATTAGAGACTCTAGAAATCAAGAGCGTGCTTCTTGCTCTAAAGCAGACTGTGTTTCATGGATGAGAACTGTGGTGTGTTTTTCTGTTCAGAAATGGAGTTAAATCCCAAGTTCTGTGTCGTCCTACAAGCTACTCTTCGGTTCAGGTAAACTCAGTCACCTTTAAGCTCCAACAAAGCTACATCGTTCTAGGCTCACACGTTTCTCGCTCTTAACTGTAAAGCATTGGATGTTAGAGGACCTGCGGTTCATTTCAGTTTCAGAAGCAGAGTTGAACTAGATATGGTCTGTATGTGTAGGAAACACCGTTCTTTTTTTCTGAGTACACTCAAGTTTCTGGCTCTATTAGAAACTCTAGAAATCAAGAGCGTGCTTCTCGCTCTAAAGCAGAGTGTGTTTCATGGATGAGAACTGTGCTGTGTGTTTCCCTTCAGAAATGGAGTTAAATCCCAGGCTCTGTGTCTTCCTACAAGCTAGATTTCGGTTTAGGTAAATCAGTCACCTTTCAGCTCAAACAAAGCTACATCGATCTAGGCTCACACGTTTCTCGCTCTTAACTGTAAAGCATTGGATATTAGAGGACCTGTGGTTTGTATCAGTTTCAGAAGCAGAGTTGAACTACCAATTGTCCATATGTGTAGGAAACACCATTCTTTATTTCTGAGCACACTCATGTTTCTGGCTCTATTAGAGACTCTAGAAATCAAGAGCTTGCTTCTTGGTCTAAAGCAGAGTGTGTTTCATGGATGAGAACTGTGCTGTGTGTTTCCCTTCAGAAATGGAGTTAAATCCCAGGCTCTGTGTCTTCCTACATGCAAGACAACTTTTCAGGTAAACTCAGTCACCTTTCAGCTCAAACAAAGGTAGGTCCTTCACGAAGCTCACACGTTTCTCGCTCTTAACTGTAAAGCATTGGATATTAGAGGACCTGTGGTTCATTTCAGTTTCAGAAGCAGAGTTGAACTAGATATGGTCTGTATGTGTAGGAAACACCGTTCTTTTCTTCTGACCACACTCATGTTTCCTGCTTTATTAGAGATTCTAGAAAGCAAGAGTGTGCTTTGTGCTCTAAAGCAGAGTGTGTTTCAAGGATGAGAACTGTGCTGTGTGTTTCCCTTCAGAAATGGAGTTAAATCCCAGGATCTGTGTCTTCCTACAAGCAAGACTTCGTTTACGTTAAACTCAGTCACCTTTCAGCTCAAAGAAAGCTACATCGTTCTAGACTCATACGTTTCTTGCTCTTAAATGTAAAGCATTGGATGTTAGAGGAACTGTGGTTTCTATCAGTTTCAGAAGCAGAGTTGAACTAGACATTGTCTATATATGTAGGAACCACAGTTCTTTTGTTCTGAGCACACTCACGTTTCCTGCTGTATTAGAGACTCTAGAAATCAAGAGCGTGCTTCTTGCTCTAAAGCAGACTGTGTTTCATGGATGAGAACTGTGCTGTGTGTTTCCCTTCAGAAATGGAGTCAAATCTCAGGCTTTGTGTCGTCCTACAAGCATGACTTCTTTTCAGGTGAACTCAGTCACATTTAAGCTCCAACAAAACAACATCGTTCAAATAGCTCACAGGTTTCTCGCTCTTAACTGAAAAGCATTGGATGTTAGAGGAAGTGTGGTTTGTATCACTTTCAGAATCAGAGTTTAACTAGATATGGTCTCTATGTGTAGGAAACACCTTTCTTTTGTTCCGACCACACTCACGTTTGCTGCTTTATTAGAGAATCTAGAAAGCAGGAGCGTGCTTCTTGCTCTATATCAGAGTGTGTTTCATAAATGACAACTGTGCTGTGTGTTTCCCTTCATAAATGGAGTTAAATCCCAGGCTCTGTGTCTTCCTACAAGAAAGACTTCGTTTCAGGTAAACTCCGTCAGTTTTCAGCTCAAACAAAGCTACATCGTTCACATATCTCACATGTTTCTCGCTCTTAACTGTAAAGCATTGTCTATTAGAGGACCTGTGGTTTCTAACAGTTTCAGAAGCAGAGTTGAACTAGATATGGTCTGTATGTCTAGGAAACACCGTTCTTTTTTAATGATCACACTCAATTTTCTGGCTCTATTAGAGACTCTAGAAATCAAGAGCGTGCTTCTTGCTCTAAAGCAGAGTGTGTTTCATGGATGCAAACTGTGCTGTCTGTTTCCTTTCATAAATGGAGTTAAAACCCAGGCTCTGTGTCTTCCTACAAGTTAGACTTCAGTTCAGGTAAACTCAGTCACCTTTCAGCTCCAACAAAGCTACATTGTTCTAGGCTCACACCTTTCTCGCTCTTTATTGTAAAGAATTGGATATTAGTGGATCTGTGTTTTGTATCAGTTTCAGAAGCAGAGTTTAACTAGCAATGGTCCATATGTGTAGGAAACACTGTGTTTTTTTCTGAGCAAACTCATGATTCTGGCTCTATTAGAGACTTCAGAAATCAAAAGCATGATTCTTGCTCTAAAGCAGAGTGTGTTTCATGGATGAGAACTGTGCTGTGTGTTTCTCTTCATAAATGGAGTCAAATCCCAGGCTTCGTGTTTTTTTCTACAAGCATGACTTCTTTTTAGGTGAACTCAGTCACATTTCAGCTCCAACAAAACAACATCATTCATATAGCTCACACATTTCTCGCTCTAAACTGAAAAGCATTGGATGTTAGATCCTGTGTTTTGTATCAGTTTCAGAACCAGAGTTGAACTAGATAGGGTCCGTATGTCTAGAAAACATCGTTCTTTTTTTCTGAGCACACTCAAGTTTCTGACTCTATTAGAGACTCTAGAATGAAGAGCGTGCTTCTTGCTCTAAAGCAGAGTGTGTTTCATGGATGCGAACTGTACGGTCTGTTTCCTTTCATAAATGGTGTTAAATCCCAGGCTCTGGGTCTTCCTACAAGTTAGACTTCAGTTCAGGTAAACTCAGTCACATTTCAGCTCCAACAAAGCTACATCGTTCTAGGATCACACGTTTCTTGCTCTTAAATGTAAAGTATTGGATGTTAGAGGACCTGTGGTTTGTATCAGTTCCAGAAGCAGAGTTGAACTAGCAATGGTCCGTATGTCTAGGAAACACCGTTCTTTTTTTCTGCGCACACTCTAGTTTCTGGCTCTCTTACAGAGTCTAGAAATCAAGACCGTGATTCTTGCTCTAAAGCAGAGTAGGTATCATGGATGAGAACTGTGCTGTGTGTTTCCCTTCAGAAATGGAGTTAAATCCCAGGCTCTGTGTCTTCCTACAAGGAAGAATTCGTTTCAGGTTAACTCAGTCAGTTTTCAGCTAAAACAAAGCTACATCATTCATGTAGCTCACACGTTTCTCGCTTTTAACTGAAAAGCACTGTCTATTAGAGGACCAGTTTTTTGTATCAGTTAGAGAAGCAGAGTTGAACTAGCAATGGTCCGTATGTGTAGGAAATACAGTTCTTTTGTTCTGAGCACACTCATGTTTCCTTCTATTAGAGACTCTAGAAATCAAGAGCGTGCTTCTTGCTCTAAAGCAGACTGTGTTTCATGGATGAGAACTGTGGTGTGTTTTTCTGTTCAGAAATGGAGTTAAATCCCAAGTTCTGTGTCGTCCTACAAGCTACTCTTCGGTTCAGGTAAACTCAGTCACCTTTAAGCTCCAACAAATCTACATCGTTCTAGGCTCACACGTTTCTCGCTCTTAACTGTAAAGCATTGGATGTTAGAGGACCTGCGGTTCATTTCAGTTTCAGAAGCAGAGTTGAACTAGATATGGTCTGTATGTGTAGGAAACACCGTTCTTTTTTTCTGAGTACACTCAAGTTTCTGGCTCTATTAGAAACTCTAGAAATCAAGAGCGTGCTTCTCGCTCTAAAGCAGAGTGTGTTTCATGGATGAGAACTGTGCTGTGTGTTTCCCTTCAGAAATGGAGTTAAATCCCAGGCTCTGTGTCTTCCTACAAGCTAGATTTCGGTTTAGGTAAATCAGTCACCTTTCAGCTCAAACAAAGCTACATCGATCTAGGCTCACACGTTTCTCGCTCTTAACTGTAAAGCATTGGATATTAGAGGACCTGTGGTTTGTATCAGTTTCAGAAGCAGAGTTGAACTACCAATTGTCCATATGTGTAGGAAACACCATTCTTTATTTCTGAGCACACTCATGTTTCTGGCTCTATTAGAGACTCTAGAAATCAAGAGCTTGCTTCTTGGTCTAAAGCAGAGTGTGTTTCATGGATGAGAACTGTGCTGTGTGTTTCCCTTCAGAAATGGAGTTAAATCCCAGGCTCTGTGTCTTCCTACATGCAAGACAACTTTTCAGGTAAACTCAGTCACCTTTCAGCTCAAACAAAGGTAGGTCCTTCACGAAGCTCACACGTTTCTCGCTCTTAACTGTAAAGCATTGGATATTAGAGGACCTGTGGTTCATTTCAGTTTCAGAAGCAGAGTTGAACTAGATATGGTCTGTATGTGTAGGAAACACCGTTCTTTTCTTCTGACCACACTCATGTTTCCTGCTTTATTAGAGATTCTAGAAAGCAAGAGTGTGCTTTGTGCTCTAAAGCAGAGTGTGTTTCAAGGATGAGAACTGTGCTGTGTGTTTCCCTTCAGAAATGGAGTTAAATCCCAGGATCTGTGTCTTCCTACAAGCAAGACTTCGTTTACGTTAAACTCAGTCACCTTTCAGCTCAAAGAAAGCTACATCGTTCTAGACTCATACGTTTCTTGCTCTTAAATGTAAAGCATTGGATGTTAGAGGAACTGTGGTTTCTATCAGTTTCAGAAGCAGAGTTGAACTAGACATTGTCTATATATGTAGGAACCACAGTTCTTTTGTTCTGAGCACACTCACGTTTCCTGCTGTATTAGAGACTCTAGAAATCAAGAGCGTGCTTCTTGCTCTAAAGCAGACTGTGTTTCATGGATGAGAACTGTGCTGTGTGTTTCCCTTCAGAAATGGAGTCAAATCTCAGGCTTTGTGTCGTCCTACAAGCATGACTTCTTTTCAGGTGAACTCAGTCACATTTAAGCTCCAACAAAACAACATCGTTCAAATAGCTCACAGGTTTCTCGCTCTTAACTGAAAAGCATTGGATGTTAGAGGAAGTGTGGTTTGTATCACTTTCAGAATCAGAGTTTAACTAGATATGGTCTCTATGTGTAGGAAACACCTTTCTTTTGTTCCGACCACACTCACGTTTGCTGCTTTATTAGAGAATCTAGAAAGCAGGAGCGTGCTTCTTGCTCTATATCAGAGTGTGTTTCATAAATGACAACTGTGCTGTGTGTTTCCCTTCATAAATGGAGTTAAATCCCAGGCTCTGTGTCTTCCTACAAGAAAGACTTCGTTTCAGGTAAACTCCGTCAGTTTTCAGCTCAAACAAAGCTACATCGTTCACATATCTCACATGTTTCTCGCTCTTAACTGTAAAGCATTGTCTATTAGAGGACCTGTGGTTTCTAACAGTTTCAGAAGCAGAGTTGAACTAGATATGGTCTGTATGTCTAGGAAACACCGTTCTTTTTTAATGATCACACTCAATTTTCTGGCTCTATTAGAGACTCTAGAAATCAAGAGCGTGCTTCTTGCTCTAAAGCAGAGTGTGTTTCATGGATGCAAACTGTGCTGTCTGTTTCCTTTCATAAATGGAGTTAAAACCCAGGCTCTGTGTCTTCCTACAAGTTAGACTTCAGTTCAGGTAAACTCAGTCACCTTTCAGCTCCAACAAAGCTACATTGTTCTAGGCTCACACCTTTCTCGCTCTTTATTGTAAAGAATTGGATATTAGTGGATCTGTGTTTTGTATCAGTTTCAGAAGCAGAGTTTAACTAGCAATGGTCCATATGTGTAGGAAACACTGTTTTTTTTTCTGAGCAAACTCATGATTCTGGCTCTATTAGAGACTTCAGAAATCAAAAGCATGATTCTTGCTCTAAAGCAGAGTGTGTTTCATGGATGAGAACTGTGCTGTGTGTTTCTCTTCATAAATGGAGTCAAATCCCAGGCTTCGTGTTTTTTTCTACAAGCATGACTTCTTTTTAGGTGAACTCAGTCACATTTCAGCTCCAACAAAACAACATCATTCATATAGCTCACACATTTCTCGCTCTAAACTGAAAAGCATTGGATGTTAGATCCTGTGTTTTGTATCAGTTTCAGAACCAGAGTTGAACTAGATATGGTCCGTATGTCTAGAAAACATCGTTCTTTTTTTCTGAGCACACTCAAGTTTCTGACTCTATTAGAGACTCTAGAATGAAGAGCGTGCTTCTTGCTCTAAAGCAGAGTGTGTTTCATGGATGCGAACTGTACGGTCTGTTTCCTTTCATAAATGGTGTTAAATCCCAGGCTCTGGGTCTTCCTACAAGTTAGACTTCAGTTCAGGTAAACTCAGTCACATTTCAGCTCCAACAAAGCTACATCGTTCTAGGATCACACGTTTCTTGCTCTTAAATGTAAAGTATTGGATGTTAGAGGACCTGTGGTTTGTATCAGTTCCAGAAGCAGAGTTGAACTAGCAATGGTCCGTATGTCTAGGAAACACCGTTCTTTTTTTCTGCGCACACTCTAGTTTCTGGCTCTCTTACAGAGTCTAGAAATCAAGACCGTGATTCTTGCTCTAAAGCAGAGTAGGTATCATGGATGAGAACTGTGCTGTGTGTTTCCCTTCAGAAATGGAGTTAAATCCCAGGCTCTGTGTCTTCCTACAAGGAAGAATTCGTTTCAGGTTAACTCAGTCAGTTTTCAGCTAAAACAAAGCTACATCATTCACGTAGCTCACACGTTTCTCGCTTTTAACTGAAAAGCACTGTCTATTAGAGGACCAGTTTTTTGTATCAGTTAGAGAAGCAGAGTTGAACTAGCAATGGTCCGTATGTGTAGGAAATACAGTTCTTTTGTTCTGAGCACACTCATGTTTCCTTCTATTAGAGACTCTAGAAATCAAGAGCGTGCTTCTTGCTCTAAAGCAGACTGTGTTTCATGGATGAGAACTGTGGTGTGTTTTTCTGTTCAGAAATGGAGTTAAATCCCAAGTTCTGTGTCGTCCTACAAGCTACTCTTCGGTTCAGGTAAACTCAGTCACCTTTAAGCTCCAACAAATCTACATCGTTCTAGGCTCACACGTTTCTCGCTCTTAACTGTAAAGCATTGGATGTTAGAGGACCTGCGGTTCATTTCAGTTTCAGAAGCAGAGTTGAACTAGATATGGTCTGTATGTGTAGGAAACACCGTTCTTTTTTTCTGAGTACACTCAAGTTTCTGGCTCTATTAGAAACTCTAGAAATCAAGAGCGTGCTTCTCGCTCTAAAGCAGACTGTGTTTCATGGATGAGAACTGTGCTGTGTGTTTCCCTTCAGAAATGGAGTTAAATCCCAGGCTCTGTGTCTTCCTACAAGCTAGATTTCGGTTTAGGTAAATCAGTCACCTTTCAGCTCAAACAAAGCTACATCGATCTAGGCTCACACGTTTCTCGCTCTTAACTGTAAAGCATTGGATATTAGAGGACCTGTGGTTTGTATCAGTTTCAGAAGCAGAGTTGAACTACCAATTGTCCATATGTGTAGGAAACACCATTCTTTATTTCTGAGCACACTCATGTTTCTGGCTCTATTAGAGACTCTAGAAATCAAGAGCTTGCTTCTTGGTCTAAAGCAGAGTGTGTTTCATGGATGAGAACTGTGCTGTGTGTTTCCCTTCAGAAATGGAGTTAAATCCCAGGCTCTGTGTCTTCCTACATGCAAGACAACTTTTCAGGTAAACTCAGTCACCTTTCAGCTCAAACAAAGGTAGATCCTTCACGAAGCTCACACGTTTCTCGCTCTTAACTGTAAAGCATTGGATATTAGAGGACCTGTGGTTCATTTCAGTTTCAGAAGCAGAGTTGAACTAGATATGGTCTGTATGTGTAGGAAACACCGTTCTTTTCTTCTGACCACACTCATGTTTCCTGCTTTATTAGAGATTCTAGAAAGCAAGAGTGTGCTTTGTGCTCTAAAGCAGAGTGTGTTTCAAGGATGAGAACTGTGCTGTGTGTTTCCCTTCAGAAATGGAGTTAAATCCCAGGATCTGTGTCTTCCTACAAGCAAGACTTCGTTTACGTTAAACTCAGTCACCTTTCAGCTCAAAGAAAGCTACATCGTTCTAGACTCATACGTTTCTTGCTCTTAAATGTAAAGCATTGGATGTTAGAGGAACTGTGGTTTCTATCAGTTTCAGAAGCAGAGTTGAACTAGACATTGTCTATATATGTAGGAACCACAGTTCTTTTGTTCTGAGCACACTCACGTTTCCTGCTGTATTAGAGACTCTAGAAATCAAGAGCGTGCTTCTTGCTCTAAAGCAGACTGTGTTTCATGGATGAGAACTGTGCTGTGTGTTTCCCTTCAGAAATGGAGTCAAATCTCAGGCTTTGTGTCGTCCTACAAGCATGACTTCTTTTCAGGTGAACTCAGTCACATTTAAGCTCCAACAAAACAACATCGTTCAAATAGCTCACAGGTTTCTCGCTCTTAACTGAAAAGCATTGGATGTTAGAGGAAGTGTGGTTTGTATCACTTTCAGAATCAGAGTTTAACTAGATATGGTCTCTATGTGTAGGAAACACCTTTCTTTTGTTCCGACCACACTCACGTTTGCTGCTTTATTAGAGAATCTAGAAAGCAGGAGCGTGCTTCTTGCTCTATATCAGAGTGTGTTTCATAAATGACAACTGTGCTGTGTGTTTCCCTTCATAAATGGAGTTAAATCCCAGGCTCTGTGTCTTCCTACAAGAAAGACTTCGTTTCAGGTAAACTCCGTCAGTTTTCAGCTCAAACAAAGCTACATCGTTCACATATCTCACATGTTTCTCGCTCTTAACTGTAAAGCATTGTCTATTAGAGGACCTGTGGTTTCTAACAGTTTCAGAAGCAGAGTTGAACTAGATATGGTCTGTATGTCTAGGAAACACCGTTCTTTTTTAATGATCACACTCAATTTTCTGGCTCTATTAGAGACTCTAGAAATCAAGAGCGTGCTTCTGGCTCTAAAGCAGAGTGTGTTTCATGGATGCAAACTGTGCTGTCTGTTTCCTTTCATAAATGGAGTTAAAACCCAGGCTCTGTGTCTTCCTACAAGTTAGACTTCAGTTCAGGTAAACTCAGTCACCTTTCAGCTCCAACAAAGCTACATTGTTCTAGGCTCACACCTTTCTCGCTCTTTATTGTAAAGAATTGGATATTAGTGGATCTGTGTTTTGTATCAGTTTCAGAAGCAGAGTTTAACTAGCAATGGTCCATATGTGTAGGAAACACTGTTTTTTTTTCTGAGCAAACTCATGATTCTGGCTCTATTAGAGACTTTAGAAATCAAAAGCATGATTCTTGCTCTAAAGCAGAGTGTGTTTCATGGATGAGAACTGTGCTGTGTGTTTCTCTTCATAAATGGAGTCAAATCCCAGGCTTCGTGTTTTTTTCTACAAGCATGACTTCTTTTTAGGTGAACTCAGTCACATTTCAGCTCCAACAAAACAACATCATTCATATAGCTCACACATTTCTCGCTCTAAACTGAAAAGCATTGGATGTTAGATCCTGTGTTTTGTATCAGTTTCAGAACCAGAGTTGAACTAGATATGGTCCGTATGTCTAGAAAACATCGTTCTTTTTTTCTGAGCACACTCAAGTTTCTGACTCTATTAGAGACTCTAGAATGAAGAGCGTGCTTCTTGCTCTAAAGCAGAGTGTGTTTCATGGATGCGAACTGTACGGTCTGTTTCCTTTCATAAATGGTGTTAAATCCCAGGCTCTGGGTCTTCCTACAAGTTAGACTTCAGTTCAGGTAAACTCAGTCACATTTCAGCTCCAACAAAGCTACATCGTTCTAGGATCACACGTTTCTTGCTCTTAAATGTAAAGTATTGGATGTTAGAGGACCTGTGGTTTGTATCAGTTCCAGAAGCAGAGTTGAACTAGCAATGGTCCGTATGTCTAGGAAACACCGTTCTTTTTTTCTGCGCACACTCTAGTTTCTGGCTCTCTTACAGAGTCTAGAAATCAAGACCGTGATTCTTGCTCTAAAGCAGAGTAGGTATCATGGATGAGAACTGTGCTGTGTGTTTCCCTTCAGAAATGGAGTTAAATCCCAGGCTCTGTGTCTTCCTACAAGGAAGAATTCGTTTCAGGTTAACTCAGTCAGTTTTCAGCTAAAACAAAGCTACATCATTCATGTAGCTCACACGTTTCTCGCTTTTAACTGAAAAGCACTGTCTATTAGAGGACCAGTTTTTTGTATCAGTTAGAGAAGCAGAGTTGAACTAGCAATGGTCCGTATGTGTAGGAAATACAGTTCTTTTGTTCTGAGCACACTCATGTTTCCTTCTATTAGAGACTCTAGAAATCAAGAGCATGCTTCTTGCTCTAAAGCAGACTGTGTTTCATGGATGAGAACTGTGGTGTGTTTTTCTGTTCAGAAATGGAGTTAAATCCCAAGTTCTGTGTCGTCCTACAAGCTACTCTTCGGTTCAGGTAAACTCAGTCACCTTTAAACTCCAACAAAGCTACATCGTTCTAGGCTCACACGTTTCTCGCTCTTAACTGTAAAGCATTGGATGTTAGAGGACCTGCGGTTCATTTCAGTTTCAGAAGCAGAGTTGAACTAGATATGGTCTGTATGTGTAGGAAACACCGTTCTTTTTTTCTGAGTACACTCAAGTTTCTGGCTCTATTAGAAACTCTAGAAATCAAGAGCGTGCTTCTCGCTCTAAAGCAGAGTGTGTTTCATGGATGAGAACTGTGCTGTGTGTTTCCCTTCAGAAATGGAGTTAAATCCCAGGCTCTGTGTCTTCCTACAAGCTAGATTTCGGTTTAGGTAAATCAGTCACCTTTCAGCTCAAACAAAGCTACATCGATCTAGGCTCACACGTTTCTCGCTCTTAACTGTAAAGCATTGGATATTAGAGGACCTGTGGTTTGTATCAGTTTCAGAAGCAGAGTTGAACTACCAATTGTCCATATGTGTAGGAAACACCATTCTTTATTTCTGAGCACACTCATGTTTCTGGCTCTATTAGAGACTCTAGAAATCAAGAGCTTGCTTCTTGGTCTAAAGCAGAGTGTGTTTCATGGATGAGAACTGTGCTGTGTGTTTCCCTTCAGAAATGGAGTTAAATCCCAGGCTCTGTGTCTTCCTACATGCAAGACAACTTTTCAGGTAAACTCAGTCACCTTTCAGCTCAAACAAAGGTAGATCCTTCACGAAGCTCACACGTTTCTCGCTCTTAACTGTAAAGCATTGGATATTAGAGGACCTGTGGTTCATTTCAGTTTCAGAAGCAGAGTTGAACTAGATATGGTCTGTATGTGTAGGAAACACCGTTCTTTTCTTCTGACCACACTCATGTTTCCTGCTTTATTAGAGATTCTAGAAAGCAAGAGTGTGCTTTGTGCTCTAAAGCAGAGTGTGTTTCAAGGATGAGAACTGTGCTGTGTGTTTCCCTTCAGAAATGGAGTTAAATCCCAGGATCTGTGTCTTCCTACAAGCAAGACTTCGTTTACGTTAAACTCAGTCACCTTTCAGCTCAAAGAAAGCTACATCGTTCTAGACTCATACGTTTCTTGCTCTTAAATGTAAAGCATTGGATGTTAGAGGAACTGTGGTTTCTATCAGTTTCAGAAGCAGAGTTGAACTAGACATTGTCTATATATGTAGGAACCACAGTTCTTTTGTTCTGAGCACACTCACGTTTCCTGCTGTATTAGAGACTCTAGAAATCAAGAGCGTGCTTCTTGCTCTAAAGCAGACTGTGTTTCATGGATGAGAACTGTGCTGTGTGTTTCCCTTCAGAAATGGAGTCAAATCTCAGGCTTTGTGTCGTCCTACAAGCATGACTTCTTTTCAGGTGAACTCAGTCACATTTAAGCTCCAACAAAACAACATCGTTCAAATAGCTCACAGGTTTCTCGCTCTTAACTGAAAAGCATTGGATGTTAGAGGAAGTGTGGTTTGTATCACTTTCAGAATCAGAGTTTAACTAGATATGGTCTCTATGTGTAGGAAACACCTTTCTTTTGTTCCGACCACACTCACGTTTGCTGCTTTATTAGAGAATCTAGAAAGCAGGAGCGTGCTTCTTGCTCTATATCAGAGTGTGTTTCATAAATGACAACTGTGCTGTGTGTTTCCCTTCATAAATGGAGTTAAATCCCAGGCTCTGTGTCTTCCTACAAGAAAGACTTCGTTTCAGGTAAACTCCGTCAGTTTTCAGCTCAAACAAAGCTACATCGTTCACATATCTCACATGTTTCTCGCTCTTAACTGTAAAGCATTGTCTATTAGAGGACCTGTGGTTTCTAACAGTTTCAGAAGCAGAGTTGAACTAGATATGGTCTGTATGTCTAGGAAACACCGTTCTTTTTTAATGATCACACTCAATTTTCTGGCTCTATTAGAGACTCTAGAAATCAAGAGCGTGCTTCTTGCTCTAAAGCAGAGTGTGTTTCATGGATGCAAACTGTGCTGTCTGTTTCCTTTCATAAATGGAGTTAAAACCCAGGCTCTGTGTCTTCCTACAAGTTAGACTTCAGTTCAGGTAAACTCAGTCACCTTTCAGCTCAAACAAAGCTACATCAATCTAGGCTCACACGTTTCTCGCTCTTAACTGTAAAGCATTGGATATTAGAGGACCTGTGGTTTGTATCAGTTTCAGAAGCAGAGTTGAACTACCAATTGTCCATATGTGTAGGAAACACCATTCTTTATTTCTGAGCACACTCATGTTTCTGGCTCTATTAGAGACTCTAGAAATCAAGAGCTTGCTTCTTGGTCTAAAGCAGAGTGTGTTTCATGGATGAGAACTGTGCTGTGTGTTTCCCTTCAGAAATGGAGTTAAATCCCAGGCTCTGTGTCTTCCTACATGCAAGACAACTTTTCAGGTAAACTCAGTCACCTTTCAGCTCAAACAAAGGTAGATCCTTCACGAAGCTCACACGTTTCTCGCTCTTAACTGTAAAGCATTGGATATTAGAGGACCTGTGGTTCATTTCAGTTTCAGAAGCAGAGTTGAACTAGATATGGTCTGTATGTGTAGGAAACACTGTTCTTTTCTTCTGACCACACTCATGTTTCCTGCTTTATTAGAGATTCTAGAAAGCAAGAGTGTGCTTTGTGCTCTAAAGCAGAGTGTGTTTCAAGGATGAGAACTGTGCTGTGTGTTTCCCTTCAGAAATGGAGTTAAATCCCAGGATCTGTGTCTTCCTACAAGCAAGACTTCGTTTACGTTAAACTCAGTCACCTTTCAGCTCAAAGAAAGCTACATCGTTCTAGACTCATACGTTTCTTGCTCTTAAATGTAAAGCATTGGATGTTAGAGGAACTGTGGTTTCTATCAGTTTCAGAAGCAGAGTTGAACTAGACATTGTCTATATATGTAGGAACCACAGTTCTTTTGTTCTGAGCACACTCACGTTTCCTGCTGTAATTGAGACTCTAGAAATCAAGAGCGTGCTTCTTGCTCTAAAGCAGACTGTGTTTCATGGATGAGAACTGTGCTGTGTGTTTCCCTTCAGAAATGGAGTCAAATCTCAGGCTTTGTGTCGTCCTACAAGCATGACTTCTTTTCAGGTGAACTCAGTCACATTTAAGCTCCAACAAAACAACATCGTTCAAATAGCTCACAGGTTTCTCGCTCTTAACTGAAAAGCATTGGATGTTAGAGGAAGTGTGGTTTGTATCACTTTCAGAATCAGAGTTTAACTAGATATGGTCTCTATGTGTAGGAAACACCTTTCTTTTGTTCCGACCACACTCACGTTTGCTGCTTTATTAGAGAATCTAGAAAGCAGGAGCGTGCTTCTTGCTCTATATCAGAGTGTGTTTCATAAATGACAACTGTGCTGTGTGTTTCCCTTCATAAATGGAGTTAAATCCCAGGCTCTGTGTCTTCCTACAAGAAAGACTTCGTTTCAGGTAAACTCCGTCAGTTTTCAGCTCAAACAAAGCTACATCGTTCACATATCTCACATGTTTCTCGCTCTTAACTGTAAAGCATTGTCTATTAGAGGACCTGTGGTTTCTAACAGTTTCAGAAGCAGAGTTGAACTAGATATGGTCTGTATGTCTAGGAAACACCGTTCTTTTTTAATGATCACACTCAATTTTCTGGCTCTATTAGAGACTCTAGAAATCAAGAGCGTGCTTCTTGCTCTAAAGCAGAGTGTGTTTCATGGATGCAAACTGTGCTGTCTGTTTCCTTTCATAAATGGAGTTAAAACCCAGGCTCTGTGTCTTCCTACAAGTTAGACTTCAGTTCAGGTAAACTCAGTCACCTTTCAGCTCCAACAAAGCTACATTGTTCTAGGCTCACACCTTTCTCGCTCTTTATTGTAAAGAATTGGATATTAGTGGATCTGTGTTTTGTATCAGTTTCAGAAGCAGAGTTTAACTAGCAATGGTCCATATGTGTAGGAAACACTGTTTTTTTTTCTGAGCAAACTCATGATTCTGGCTCTATTAGAGACTTTAGAAATCAAAAGCATGATTCTTGCTCTAAAGCAGAGTGTGTTTCATGGATGAGAACTGTGCTGTGTGTTTCTCTTCATAAATGGAGTCAAATCCCAGGCTTCGTGTTTTTTTCTACAAGCATGACTTCTTTTTAGGTGAACTCAGTCACATTTCAGCTCCAACAAAACAACATCATTCATATAGCTCACACATTTCTCGCTCTAAACTGAAAAGCATTGGATGTTAGATCCTGTGTTTTGTATCAGTTTCAGAACCAGAGTTGAACTAGATATGGTCCGTATGTCTAGAAAACATCGTTCTTTTTTTCTGAGCACACTCAAGTTTCTGACTCTATTAGAGACTCTAGAATGAAGAGCGTGCTTCTTGCTCTAAAGCAGAGTGTGTTTCATGGATGCGAACTGTACGGTCTGTTTCCTTTCATAAATGGTGTTAAATCCCAGGCTCTGGGTCTTCCTACAAGTTAGACTTCAGTTCAGGTAAACTCAGTCACATTTCAGCTCCAACAAAGCTACATCGTTCTAGGATCACACGTTTCTTGCTCTTAAATGTAAAGTATTGGATGTTAGAGGACCTGTGGTTTGTATCAGTTCCAGAAGCAGAGTTGAACTAGCAATGGTCCGTATGTCTAGGAAACACCGTTCTTTTTTTCTGCGCACACTCTAGTTTCTGGCTCTCTTACAGAGTCTAGAAATCAAGACCGTGATTCTTGCTCTAAAGCAGAGTAGGTATCATGGATGAGAACTGTGCTGTGTGTTTCCCTTCAGAAATGGAGTTAAATCCCAGGCTCTGTGTCTTCCTACAAGGAAGAATTCGTTTCAGGTTAACTCAGTCAGTTTTCAGCTAAAACAAAGCTACATCATTCACGTAGCTCACACGTTTCTCGCTTTTAACTGAAAAGCACTGTCTATTAGAGGACCAGTTTTTTGTATCAGTTAGAGAAGCAGAGTTGAACTAGCAATGGTCCGTATGTGTAGGAAATACAGTTCTTTTGTTCTGAGCACACTCATGTTTCCTTCTATTAGAGACTCTAGAAATCAAGAGCGTGCTTCTTGCTCTAAAGCAGACTGTGTTTCATGGATGAGAACTGTGGTGTGTTTTTCTGTTCAGAAATGGAGTTAAATCCCAAGTTCTGTGTCGTCCTACAAGCTACTCTTCGGTTCAGGTAAACTCAGTCACCTTTAAACTCCAACAAAGCTACATCGTTCTAGGCTCACACGTTTCTCGCTCTTAACTGTAAAGCATTGGATGTTAGAGGACCTGCGGTTCATTTCAGTTTCAGAAGCAGAGTTGAACTAGATATGGTCTGTATGTGTAGGAAACACCGTTCTTTTTTTCTGAGTACACTCAAGTTTCTGGCTCTATTAGAAACTCTAGAAATCAAGAGCGTGCTTCTCGCTCTAAAGCAGAGTGTGTTTCATGGATGAGAACTGTGCTGTGTGTTTCCCTTCAGAAATGGAGTTAAATCCCAGGCTCTGTGTCTTCCTACAAGCTAGATTTCGGTTTAGGTAAATCAGTCACCTTTCAGCTCAAACAAAGCTACATCGATCTAGGCTCACACGTTTCTCGCTCTTAACTGTAAAGCATTGGATATTAGAGGACCTGTGGTTTGTATCAGTTTCAGAAGCAGAGTTGAACTACCAATTGTCCATATGTGTAGGAAACACCATTCTTTATTTCTGAGCACACTCATGTTTCTGGCTCTATTAGAGACTCTAGAAATCAAGAGCTTGCTTCTTGGTCTAAAGCAGAGTGTGTTTCATGGATGAGAACTGTGCTGTGTGTTTCCCTTCAGAAATGGAGTTAAATCCCAGGCTCTGTGTCTTCCTACATGCAAGACAACTTTTCAGGTAAACTCAGTCACCTTTCAGCTCAAACAAAGGTAGATCCTTCACGAAGCTCACACGTTTCTCGCTCTTAACTGTAAAGCATTGGATATTAGAGGACCTGTGGTTCATTTCAGTTTCAGAAGCAGAGTTGAACTAGATATGGTCTGTATGTGTAGGAAACACCGTTCTTTTCTTCTGACCACACTCATGTTTCCTGCTTTATTAGAGATTCTAGAAAGCAAGAGTGTGCTTTGTGCTCTAAAGCAGAGTGTGTTTCAAGGATGAGAACTGTGCTGTGTGTTTCCCTTCAGAAATGGAGTTAAATCCCAGGATCTGTGTCTTCCTACAAGCAAGACTTCGTTTACGTTAAACTCAGTCACCTTTCAGCTCAAAGAAAGCTACATCGTTCTAGACTCATACGTTTCTTGCTCTTAAATGTAAAGCATTGGATGTTAGAGGAACTGTGGTTTCTATCAGTTTCAGAAGCAGAGTTGAACTAGACATTGTCTATATATGTAGGAACCACAGTTCTTTTGTTCTGAGCACACTCACGTTTCCTGCTGTATTAGAGACTCTAGAAATCAAGAGCGTGCTTCTTGCTCTAAAGCAGACTGTGTTTCATGGATGAGAACTGTGCTGTGTGTTTCCCTTCAGAAATGGAGTCAAATCTCAGGCTTTGTGTCGTCCTACAAGCATGACTTCTTTTCAGGTGAACTCAGTCACATTTAAGCTCCAACAAAACAACATCGTTCAAATAGCTCACAGGTTTCTCGCTCTTAACTGAAAAGCATTGGATGTTAGAGGAAGTGTGGTTTGTATCACTTTCAGAATCAGAGTTTAACTAGATATGGTCTCTATGTGTAGGAAACACCTTTCTTTTGTTCCGACCACACTCACGTTTGCTGCTTTATTAGAGAATCTAGAAAGTAGGAGCGTGCTTCTTGCTCTATATCAGAGTGTGTTTCATAAATGACAACTGTGCTGTGTGTTTCCCTTCATAAATGGAGTTAAATCCCAGGCTCTGTGTCTTCCTACAAGAAAGACTTCGTTTCAGGTAAACTCCGTCAGTTTTCAGCTCAAACAAAGCTACATCGTTCACATATCTCACATGTTTCTCGCTCTTAACTGTAAAGCATTGTCTATTAGAGGACCTGTGGTTTCTAACAGTTTCAGAAGCAGAGTTGAACTAGATATGGTCTGTATGTCTAGGAAACACCGTTCTTTTTTAATGATCACACTCAATTTTCTGGCTCTATTAGAGACTCTAGAAATCAAGAGCGTGCTTCTTGCTCTAAAGCAGAGTGTGTTTCATGGATGCAAACTGTGCTGTCTGTTTCCTTTCATAAATGGAGTTAAAACCCAGGCTCTGTGTCTTCCTACAAGTTAGACTTCAGTTCAGGTAAACTCAGTCACCTTTCAGCTCCAACAAAGCTACATTGTTCTAGGCTCACACCTTTCTCGCTCTTTATTGTAAAGAATTGGATATTAGTGGATCTGTGTTTTGTATCAGTTTCAGAAGCAGAGTTTAACTAGCAATGGTCCATATGTGTAGGAAACACTGTTTTTTTTTCTGAGCAAACTCATGATTCTGGCTCTATTAGAGACTTTAGAAATCAAAAGCATGATTCTTGCTCTAAAGCAGAGTGTGTTTCATGGATGAGAACTGTGCTGTGTGTTTCTCTTCATAAATGGAGTCAAATCCCAGGCTTCGTGTTTTTTTCTACAAGCATGACTTCTTTTTAGGTGAACTCAGTCACATTTCAGCTCCAACAAAACAAGATCATTCATATAGCTCACACATTTCTCGCTCTAAACTGAAAAGCATTGGATGTTAGATCCTGTGTTTTGTATCAGTTTCAGAACCAGAGTTGAACTAGATATGGTCCGTATATCTAGAAAACATCGTTCTTTTTTTCTGAGCACACTCAAGTTTCTGACTCTATTAGAGACTCTAGAATGAAGAGCGTGCTTCTTGCTCTAAAGCAGAGTGTGTTTCATGGATGCGAACTGTACGGTCTGTTTCCTTTCATAAATGGTGTTAAATCCCAGGCTCTGGGTCTTCCTACAAGTTAGACTTCAGTTCAGGTAAACTCAGTCACATTTCAGCTCCAACAAAGCTACATCGTTCTAGGATCACACGTTTCTTGCTCTTAAATGTAAAGTATTGGATGTTAGAGGACCTGTGGTTTGTATCAGTTTCAGAAGCAGAGTTGAACTAGCAATGGTCCGTAGTTCTAGGAAACACCGTTCTTTTTTTCTGCGCACACTCTAGTTTCTGGCTCTCTTACAGAGTCTAGAAATCAAGACCGTGATTCTTGCTCTAAAGCAGAGTAGGTATCATGGATGAGAACTGTGCTGTGTGTTTCCCTTCAGAAACGGAGTTAAATCCCAGGCTCTGTGTCTTCCTACAAGGAAGAATTCGTTTCAGGTTAACTCAGTCAGTTTTCAGCTAAAACAAATCTACATCGTTCACGTAGCTCACACGTTTCTCGCTTTTAACTGAAAAGCACTGTCTATTAGAGGACCAGTTTTTTGTATCAGTTAGAGAAGCAGAGTTGAACTAGCAATGGTCCGTATGTGTAGGAAATACAGTTCTTTTGTTCTGAGCACACTCATGTTTCCTTCTATTAGAGACTCTAGAAATCAAGAGCGTGCTTCCTGCTCTAAAGAAGAGTGTGCTTCATGGATGAGAACGTTGTTGTGTGTTTCCCTTCAGAAATGGAGTTAAATCCCAGGCACTGTGTCTTCCTACAAGCAAGACATCTTTTCAGGTAAACTCAGTCACCTTTCAGCTCAAACAAACCGAGATCGTTCAAGGAGCTCACTCGTTTCTCGCTCTTAACTGTAAAGCATTGGATATTAGAAGACCTGTGGTTCGTATCAGTTTCAGAAGCAGAGTTTTACTAGATATGGTCCGTATGTGTAGGAAACACCGTTCTTTTTTTGTGAGCACACTCTTGTTTCTTGCTATATTAGAATATCTAGAAATCAAGAGCGTGCTTCTTTCTGTAATGCAGAGTGTCTTTCATGGATGAGAACTGTGCTGTGTGTTTCCCTTCAGAAATGGAGTTAAATTCAAGGCTCTGTGTCTTCCTACAAGCTAGACTTCGGTTCAGGTAAACTCAGTCAACTTTCAGCTCCAACAAAGCTACATCATTCGAGGATCACACGTTTCTCACTCTTTACTGTAAAGCATTGGATATTAGAGGACCTGTGGTTTGTATCAGTTTCAGAAGCAGAGTTGAACTAGCAATGGTCCGTATGTGTAGGAAACACCGTTCCTTTTTTGTGAGCACACTCAAGTGTCTGGCTCTATTAGAGACTTTAGAAATCAAGAGCGTGCTTCTTGCTCTAAAGCTGAGTGTGTTTCATGGAGGAGAACTGTGCTGTTTGTTTCCCTTCAGAAATGGAGTTAAATCCCAGGTTCTGTGTCTTCCTACAAGCAAGACTTCGTTTAAGGTAAACTCAGTCACCTTTCAGCTCCAACAAAGCTACATTGTTCTAGGCTCACATGTTTCTTGCTCTTACATGAAAAGCATTAGATGTTAGAGGACCTGTGGTTTGTATCAGTTTCAGAAGCAGAGTTGAACTAGATATTGTCCGTATGTGTAGGAAACACCATTCTTTTTTCTGAGCAAACTCTAGTTTCTGGCTCTATTTGATAATCTAGAAATTAAGAGCGTGCTTCTTGCTCTAAAGCTGAGTGTGTTTCATGGATGAGAACTGTGCTGTGTGTTTCCCTTCAAAAATGGAGTCAAATCTCAGGCTTTGTGTCGTCCTACAAGCATGACTTCTTTTCAGGTGAACTCAGTCACATTTAAGCTCCAACAAAACAACATCGTTCAAATAGCTCACAGGTTTCTCGCTCTTAACTGAAAAGCATTGGATGTTAGAGGAAGTGTGGTTTGTATCACTTTCAGAATCAGAGTTTAACTAGATATGGTCTCTATGTGTAGGAAACACCTTTCTTTTGTTCCGACCACACTCACGTTTGCTGCTTTATTAGAGAATCTAGAAAGCAGGAGCGTGCTTCTTGCTCTAAATCAGAGTGTGTTTCATAAATGACAACTGTGCTGTGTGTTTCCCTTCATAAATGGAGTTAAATCTCAGGGTTCGTGTCTTCCTACAAGCATGACTTCTTTTCAGGTAAACTCAGTCACATTTCAGATCCAACGAAACAACATCGTTTAGTAGCTCACACGTTTCTCGCTCTTAAAACAAAAGCATTGGATGTTAGAGGACCTGTGCTTTGTATCAGTTTCAAAAGCAGAGTTGAACTAGATATGGTCCGTATGTGTAGGAAACACAGTTCTTTTGTTCTCAGCACACACACTTTTTTGGTTATTAGAGTCTCTAGAAATCAAGAGCGTGCTTCTTGCTCTAAAGAAGAGTGTGTTCATGGATGAGAACTTTGTTGTGTGTTTCCCTTCAGAAATGGAGTTCAATCCCAGGCTTTGTGTCTTCCTACAAGCAAGACATCTTTTCAGGTAAACTCACTCACCTTTCAGCTCCAACAAAACTGTATCGTTGATGTAGCTCACACGTTTCTCGCTCTTAACTGAAAAGCATTGGATGTTAGAGGACCTGTGGTTTGTATCAGTTGCAGAAGCAGAGTTGAACTAGATATGCTCCAAATGTGTAGGAACCACCATTCTTTTCTTCTGACCACACTAATGTTTCCTGCTGTATTAGAGATTCTAGAATGCAAGAGCGTGATTGGTGCTCTAAAGCAGAGTGTGTTTAATGGATGAGAACTGTGCTGTGTGTTTCCCTTCAGAAATGTAGTTAAATCCCAGGTTCTATGTCTTCCTATAAGCAAGACTTCGTTTAAGGTAAACTCAGTCACCTTTCAGCTCCAACAAAGCTACAACGTTCTAGGCTCACACTTTTCTTGCTCCTAACTGTAAAGCATTGGATGTTAGAGGACCTGTGGTTTGTATCAGTTTCAGAAACAGAGTTGAACTAGAAATGGTCCGTATGTGTAGGAAACACCGTTCTTTTTTCTGAGCAAACTCAAGTTTATGGCTCTATTAGAGACTCTAGAAATCAAGAGCGTGCTTCTTGCTCTAAAGCTGAGTGTGTTTCATGGATGAGAACTGTGCTGTGTGTTTCCCTTCAGAAATGGAGTTAAATCCCAGGCTTCGTGTCTTCCTACAAGGATGACTTCTTTTCAGGTAAACTCAGTCACATTCAGCTCCAACAAAACAACATCGTTCACGTAGCTCACACGTTTCTCGCTCTTAACCGAAGAGCATTGGATGTTAGAGGAAGTGTGGTTTGTATCACTTTAAGAATCAGAGTTGAACTAGATATGGTCTCTATGTGTATGAAACACGGTTCTTTTCTTCTGACCACAGTCACGTTTCCTGATTTATTAGAAACTCAAAAAGCAAGAGCGTGCTTATTGCTCTAAATCAGAGTGTGTTTCATAAATGAGAACTGTGCTGTGTGTTTCCCTTCAGAAATGGAGGTAAATTCCAGGCTCTGTGTCTTCCTACAAGCAAGAATTCGTTTCAGGTTAACTCAGTCAGTTTTCAGCTCAAACAAAGCTACATTGTTCACTTAGCTCACACGTTTCTTGCTGTTAACTGAAAAGCATTGGATGTTAGAGCACCTGCGGTTTGTATCAGTTTCAGAAGCAGAGTTGAACTAGCAATGGTCCGTTTGTGTAGGAAACACCGTTCTTTTCTTCTGAACACACTCACTTTACCTGTTTTATTAGATATTCTAAAAAGCAAGAGCGTGCTTCTTGCTCCTAAATCATTGTGTGTTTCATGGTTGAGAACTGTGCTGGTTGTTTCCTTTCAGAAATGGAGTTAAATCACAGGCTCTGCATCTTTGTAAAAGCAAGACTTCATTTCAGGTACTCAGTCACCTTTCAGCTCAAACAAAGCTACATCGTTCTAGGCTCACACGATTCTTGCTCTTAAATGTAAAGCATTGGATGTTAGAGGACCTGTGGTTTCTATCAGTTTCAGAAGCAGAGTTGAACTAGATATGGTCTGTATATGTAGGAAACACCGTTCGTTTTTTCTGAGCACACTCAAATTTCTGGCTCTATTAGAATATCTAGAAATCAAGAGCGTGCTTCTTGATCTAAAGCAGAGTGTCTTTCATGCATGAGAACTGTGCTGTGTGTTTCCCTTCAGAAATGGAGTTAAATTCCAGGCTCTGTGTCCTCCTACAAGCAAGACATCTTTTCAGGTAAACTCAGTCACCTTTCAGCTCCAACAAATCTACATCGTTCTAGGCTCACACGTTTCTTGCTCTTAAATGTAAAGCGAAAGATGTTAGAGGACCTGTGGTTTGTATCATTTTCAGAAGCAGAGTTGAACTAGAAATGGTCAGTATGTGTAGGAAACACCGTTCTTTTTTCTGAGCAAACTCAAGTTTCTGGCTCTATTCGAGACTCTAGAAATCAAGAGCGTGCTTCTTGCTCTAAAGCTGAGTGTGCTTCATGGATGAGAACTGTGCTGTGTGTTTCCCTTCAAAAAAGGAGTTAAATCCCAGGCTTCGTGTCTTCCTACAAGGATGACTTCTTTTCAGGTAAACTCAGTCACATTCAGCTCCACCAAAACAACGTCGTTCACGTAGCTCACACGTTTCTCGCTCTTAACCAAAGAGCATTGGATGTTAGAGGAAGTGTGGTTTGTATCACTTTAAGAATCAGAGTTGAAATAGATATGGTCTCTATGTGTAGGAAACACCTTTCTTTTGTTCCGACCACACTCACGTTTGCTGCTTTATTAGAGAATCTAGAAAGCAGGAGCGTGCTTCTTGCTCTAAATCAGAGTGTGTTTCATAAATGACAACTGTGCTGTGTGTTTCCCTTCATAAATGGAGTTAAATCTCAGGGTTCGTGTCTTCCTACAAGCATGACTTCTTTTCAGGTAAACTCAGTCACATTTCAGATCCAACGAAACAACATCGTTTAGTAGCTCACACGTTTCTCGCTCTTAAAACAAAAGCATTGGATGTTAGAGGACCTGTGCTTTGTATCAGTTTCAAAAGCAGAGTTGAACTAGATATGGTCCGTATGTGTAGGAAACACAGTTCTTTTGTTCTCAGCACACACACTTTTTTGGTTATTAGAGTCTCTAGAAATCAAGAGCGTGCTTCTTGCTCTAAAGAAGAGTGTGTTCATGGATGAGAACTTTGTTGTGTGTTTCCCTTCAGAAATGGAGTTCAATCCCAGGCTTTGTGTCTTCCTACAAGCAAGACATCTTTTCAGGTAAACTCACTCACCTTTCAGCTCCAACAAAACTGTATCGTTGATGTAGCTCACACGTTTCTCGCTCTTAACTGAAAAGCATTGGATGTTAGAGGACCTGTGGTTTGTATCAGTTGCAGAAGCAGAGTTGAACTAGATATGCTCCAAATGTGTAGGAACCACCATTCTTTTCTTCTGACCACACTAATGTTTCCTGCTGTATTAGAGATTCTAGAATGCAAGAGCGTGATTGGTGCTCTAAAGCAGAGTGTGTTTAATGGATGAGAACTGTGCTGTGTGTTTCCCTTCAGAAATGTAGTTAAATCCCAGGTTCTATGTCTTCCTATAAGCAAGACTTCGTTTAAGGTAAACTCAGTCACCTTTCAGCTCCAACAAAGCTACAACGTTCTAGGCTCACACTTTTCTTGCTCCTAACTGTAAAGCATTGGATGTTAGAGGACCTGTGGTTTGTATCAGTTTCAGAAACAGAGTTGAACTAGCAATGGTCCGTATGTGTAGGAAACACCGTTCTTTTTTTCTGAGCACACTCATGTTTCTGGCTCTATTAGAATATCTAGAAATCAAGAGCGTGCTTCTTGATCTAAAGCAGAGTGTCTTTCATGCATGAGAACTGTGCTGTGTGTTTCTCTTCAGAAATGGAGTTAAATCCCAGGCTCTGTCTTCCTACAAGCAAGACTTCGTTTAAGGTAAACTCAGTCACCTTTCAGCTCCAACAAAGCTACATCGTTCTAGGCTCACACGTTTCTTGCTCTTAAATGTAAAGCGTTAGATGTTAGAGGACCTGTGGTTTGTATCATTTTCAGAAGCAGAGTTGAACTAGAAATGGTCCGTATGTGTAGGAAACACCGTTCTTTTTTCTGAGCAAACTCAAGTTTATGGCTCTATTAGAGACTCTAGAAATCAAGAGCGTGCTTCTTGCTCTAAAGCTGAGTGTGGTTCATGGATGAGAACTGTGCTGTGTGTTTCCCTTCAGAAATGGAGTTAAATCCCAGGCTTCGTGTCTTCCTACAAGGATGACTTCTTTTCAGGTAAACTCAGTCACATTCAGCTCCAACAAAACAACATCGTTCACGTAGCTCACACGTTTCTCGCTCTTAACCGAAGAGCATTGGATGTTAGAGGAAGTGTGGTTTGTATCACTTTAAGAATCAGAGTTTAACTAGATATGGTCTCTATGTGTATGAAACACCGTTCTTTTCTTCTGACCACAGTCACGTTTCCTGATTTATGAGAAACTCAAAAAGCAAGAGCGTGCTTCTTGCTCTAAATCGGAGTGTGTTTCATAAATGAGAACTGTGCTGTGTGTTTCCCTTCAGAAATGGAGTTAAATTCCAGGCTCTGTGTCTTCCTACAAGCAAGAATTCATTTCAGGTTAACTCAGTCAGTTTTCAGCTCAAACAAAGCTACATTGTTCACTTAGCTCACACGTTTCTTGCTGTTAACTGAAAAGCATTGGATGTTAGAGGACCTGCGGTTTGTATCAGTTTCAGAAGCAGAGTTGAACTAGCAATGGTCCGTATGTGTAGGAAACACCGTTCTTTTCTTCTGAACACACTCACTTTACCTGTTTTATTAGAGATTCTAAAAAGCAAGAGCGTGCTTCTTGCTCCTAAATCATTGTGTGTTTCATGGTTGAGAACTGTGCTGGTTGTTTCCTTTCAGAAATGGAGTTAAATCACAGGCTCTGCATCTTTGTACAAGCAAGACTTCATTTCAGGTACTCAGTCACCTTTCAGGCCAAACAAAGCTACATAGTTCTAGGCTCACACGTTTCTTGCTCTTAAATGTAAAGCATTGGATGTTAGAGGACCTGTGCTTTGTATCAGTTTCAGAAGCAGAGTTGAACTAGATATGGTCTGTATATGTAGGAAACACCGTTCGTTTTTTCTGAGCACACTCAAATTTCTGGCTCTATTAGAATATCTAGAAATCAAGAGCGTGCTTCTTGATCTAAAGCAGAGTGTCTTTCATGCATGAGAACTGTGCTGTGTGTTTCCCTTCAGAAATGGAGTTAAATTCCAGGCTCTGTGTCCTCCTACAAGCAAGACATCTTTTCAGGTAAACTCAGTCACCTTTCAGCTCCAACAAATCTACATCGTTCTAGGCTCACACGTTTCTTGCTCTTAAATGTAAAGCGAAAGATGTTAGAGGACCTGTGGTTTGTATCATTTTCAGAAGCAGAGTTGAACTAGAAATGGTCAGTATGTGTAGGAAACACCGTTCTTTTTTCTGAGCAAACTCAAGTTTCTGGCTCTATTCGAGACTCTAGAAATCAAGAGCGTGCTTCTTGCTCTAAAGCTGAGTGTGCTTCATGGATGAGAACTGTGCTGTGTGTTTCCCTTCAAAAAAGGAGTTAAATCCCAGGCTTCGTGTCTTCCTACAAGGATGACTTCTTTTCAGGTAAACTCAGTCACATTCAGCTCCACCAAAACAACGTCGTTCACGTAGCTCACACGTTTCTCGCTCTTAACCAAAGAGCATTGGATGTTAGAGGAAGTGTGGTTTGTATCACTTTAAGAATCAGAGTTGAAATAGATATGGTCTCTATGTGTAGGAAACACCTTTCTTTTGTTCCGACCACACTCACGTTTGCTGCTTTATTAGAGAATCTAGAAAGCAGGAGCGTGCTTCTTGCTCTAAATCAGAGTGTGTTTCATAAATGACAACTGTGCTGTGTGTTTCCCTTCATAAATGGAGTTAAATCTCAGGGTTCGTGTCTTCCTACAAGCATGACTTCTTTTCAGGTAAACTCAGTCACATTTCAGATCCAACGAAACAACATCGTTTAGTAGCTCACACGTTTCTCGCTCTTAAAACAAAAGCATTGGATGTTAGAGGACCTGTGCTTTGTATCAGTTTCAAAAGCAGAGTTGAACTAGATATGGTCCGTATGTGTAGGAAACACAGTTCTTTTGTTCTCAGCACACACACTTTTTTGGTTATTAGAGTCTCTAGAAATCAAGAGCGTGCTTCTTGCTCTAAAGAAGAGTGTGTTCATGGATGAGAACTTTGTTGTGTGTTTCCCTTCAGAAATGGAGTTCAATCCCAGGCTTTGTGTCTTCCTACAAGCAAGACATCTTTTCAGGTAAACTCACTCACCTTTCAGCTCCAACAAAACTGTATCGTTGATGTAGCTCACACGTTTCTCGCTCTTAACTGAAAAGCATTGGATGTTAGAGGACCTGTGGTTTGTATCAGTTGCAGAAGCAGAGTTGAACTAGATATGCTCCAAATGTGTAGGAACCACCATTCTTTTCTTCTGACCACACTAATGTTTCCTGCTGTATTAGAGATTCTAGAATGCAAGAGCGTGATTGGTGCTCTAAAGCAGAGTGTGTTTAATGGATGAGAACTGTGCTGTGTGTTTCCCTTCAGAAATGTAGTTAAATCCCAGGTTCTATGTCTTCCTATAAGCAAGACTTCGTTTAAGGTAAACTCAGTCACCTTTCAGCTCCAACAAAGCTACAACGTTCTAGGCTCACACTTTTCTTGCTCCTAACTGTAAAGCATTGGATGTTAGAGGACCTGTGGTTTGTATCAGTTTCAGAAACAGAGTTGAACTAGAAATGGTCCGTATGTGTAGGAAACACCGTTCTTTTTTCTGAGCAAACTCAAGTTTATGGCTCTATTAGAGACTCTAGAAATCAAGAGCGTGCTTCTTGCTCTAAAGCTGAGTGTGTTTCATGGATGAGAACTGTGCTGTGTGTTTCCCTTCAGAAATGGAGTTAAATCCCAGGCTTCGTGTCTTCCTACAAGGATGACTTCTTTTCAGGTAAACTCAGTCACATTCAGCTCCAACAAAACAACATCGTTCACGTAGCTCACACGTTTCTCGCTCTTAACCGAAGAGCATTGGATGTTAGAGGAAGTGTGGTTTGTATCACTTTAAGAATCAGAGTTGAACTAGATATGGTCTCTATGTGTATGAAACACGGTTCTTTTCTTCTGACCACAGTCACGTTTCCTGATTTATTAGAAACTCAAAAAGCAAGAGCGTGCTTATTGCTCTAAATCAGAGTGTGTTTCATAAATGAGAACTGTGCTGTGTGTTTCCCTTCAGAAATGGAGGTAAATTCCAGGCTCTGTGTCTTCCTACAAGCAAGAATTCGTTTCAGGTTAACTCAGTCAGTTTTCAGCTCAAACAAAGCTACATTGTTCACTTAGCTCACACGTTTCTTGCTGTTAACTGAAAAGCATTGGATGTTAGAGCACCTGCGGTTTGTATCAGTTTCAGAAGCAGAGTTGAACTAGCAATGGTCCGTTTGTGTAGGAAACACCGTTCTTTTCTTCTGAACACACTCACTTTACCTGTTTTATTAGATATTCTAAAAAGCAAGAGCGTGCTTCTTGCTCCTAAATCATTATGTGTTTCATGGTTGAGAACTGTGCTGGTTGTTTCCTTTCAGAAATGGAGTTAAATCACAGGCTCTGCATCTTTGTAAAAGCAAGACTTCATTTCAGGTACTCAGTCACCTTTCAGCTCAAACAAAGCTACATCGTTCTAGGCTCACACGATTCTTGCTCTTAAATGTAAAGCATTGTATGTTAGAGGAACTGTGGTTTCTATCAGTTTCAGAAGCAGAGTTGAACTAGATATGGTCTGTATGTGTAGGAACCACTGTTCTTTTGTTCTGAGCACACTCACGTTTCTTGCTCTATTAGAGACTCTAGAAATCAAGAGCGTGCTTCTTGCTCTAAAGCAGACTGTGTTTCATGGATGAGAACTGTGGTGTGTTTTTCTGTTCAGAAATGGAGTTAAATCCCAAGTTCTGTGTCGTTCTACAAGCTACACTTCGGTTCAGGTAAACTCAGTCACCTTTAAACTCCAACAAAGCTACATCACTCTAGGCTCACACGTTTCTCGCTCTTAACTGTAAAGCATTGGATGTTAGAGGACCTGTGGTTCATTTCAGTTTCAGAAGCAGAGTTGAACTAGATATGGTCTGTATGTGTAGGAAACACCGTTCTTTTTTCCTGAGTACACTCAAGTTTCTGGCTCTATTAGAAACTCTAGAAATCAAGAGCGTGCTTCTCGCTCTAAAGCAGAGTGTGTTTCATGGATGAGAACTGTGCTGTGTGTTTCCCTTCAGAAATGGAGCTAAAACCCAGGCTCTGTGTCTTCCTACAAGCTAGATTTCGGTTTAGGTAAATCAGTCACCTTTCAGCTCAAACAAAGCTACATCGATCTAGGCTCACACGTTTCTCGCTCTTAACTGTAAAGCATTGGATATTAGAGGACCTGTGGTTTGTATCAGTTTCAGAAGCAGAGTTGAACTACCAATTGTCCATATGTGTAGGAAACACCATTCTTTATTTCTGAGCACACTCATGTTTCTGGCTCTATTAGAGACTCTAGAAATCAAGAGCTTGCTTCTTGGTCTAAAGCAGAGTGTGTTTCATGGATGAGAACTGTGCTGTGTGTTTCCCTTCAGAAATGGAGTTAAATCCCAGGCTCTGTGTCTTCCTACATGCAAGACAACTTTTCAGGTAAACTCAGTCACCTTTCAGCTCAAACAAAGGTAGGTCCTTCAGGAACCTCACACGTTTCTCGCTCTTAACTGTAAAGCATTGGATATTAGAGGACCTGTGGTTCATTTCAGTTTCAGAAGCAGAGTTGAACTAGATATGGTCTGTATGTGTAGGAAACACCGTTCTTTTTTTCTGAGTACACTCAAGTTTCTGGCTCTATTAGAAACTCTAGAAATCAAGAGCGTGCTTCTCGCTCTAAAGAAGAGTGTGTTTCATGGATGAGAACTGTGCTGTGTGTTTCCCTTCAGAAATGGAGCTAAAACCCAGGCTCTGTGTCTTCCTACAAGCTAGATTTCGGTTTAGGTAAATCAGTCACCTTTCAGCTCAAACAAAGCTACATCGATCTAGGCTCACACGTTTCTCGCTCTTAACTGTAAAGCATTGGATGTTAGAGGACCTGTGGTTTGTATCAGTTTCAGAAGCAGAGTTGAACTACCAATTGTCCATATGTGTAGGAAACACCATTCTTTATTTCTGAGCACACTCATGTTTCTGGCTCTATTAGAGACTCTAGAAATCAAGAGCTTGCTTCTGGGCTAAAGCAGAGTGTGTTTCATGGATGAGAACTGTGCTGTGTGTTTCCCTTCAGAAATGGAGTTAAATCCCAGGCTCTGTGTCTTCCTACATGCAAGACAACTTTTCAGGTAAACTCAGTCACCTTTCAGCTCAAACAAAGGTAGGTCCTTCACGAAGCTCACACGTTTCTCGCTCTTAACTGTAAAGCATTGGATATTAGAGGACCTGCGGTTCATTTCAGTTTCAGAAGCAGAGTTGAACTAGATATGGTCTGTATGTGTAGGAAACACCGTTCTTTTCTTCTGACCACACTCATGTTTCCTGCTTTATTAGAGATTCTAGAAAGCAAGAGTGTGCTTTGTGCTCTAAAGCAGAGTGTGTTTCAAGGATGAGAACTGTGCTGTGTGTTTCCCTTCAGAAATGGAGTTAAATCCCAAGATCTGTGTCTTCCTACAAGCAAGACTTCGTTTAAGTTAAACTCAGTCACATTTCAGCTCAAAGAAAGCTACATCGTTCTAGACTCATACGTTTCTTGCTCTTAAATGTAACGCATTGGATGTTAGAGGAACTGTGGTTTCTATCAGTTTCAGAAGCAGAGTTGAACTAGACATTGTCTACATATGTAGGAACCACCGTTCTTTTGTTCTGAGCACACTCACGTTTCCTGCTGTAATTGAGACTCTAGAAATCAAGAGCATGCTTCTTGCTCTAAGGCAGACTGTGTTTCATGGATGAGAACTGTGCTGTGTGTTTCCCTTCAAAAATGGAGTCAAATCTCAGGCTTTGTGTCGTCCTACAAGCATGACTTCTTTTCAGGTGAACTCAGTCACATTTAAGCTCCAACAAAACAACATCGTTCAAATAGCTCACAGGTTTCTCGCTCTTAACTGAAAAGCATTGGATGTTAGAGGAAGTGTGGTTTGTATCACTTTCAGAATCAGAGTTTAACTAGATATGGTCTCTATGTGTAGGAAACACCTTTCTTTTGTTCCGACCACACTCACGTTTGCTGCTTTATTAGAGAATCTAGAAAGCAGGAGCGTGCTTCTTGCTCTAAATCAGAGTTTGTTTCATAAATGACAACTGTGCTGTGTGTTTCCCTTCATAAATGGAGTTAAATCCCAGGCTCTGTGTCTTCCTACAAGAAAGACTTCGTTTCAGGTAAACTCTGTCAGTTTTCAGCTCAAACAAAGCTACATCGTTCACATATCACACATGTTTCTCGCTCTTAACTGTAAAGCATTGTCTATTAGAGGACCTGTGGTTTCTAACAGTTTCAGAAGCAGAGTTGAACTAGACATGGTCTGTATGTCTAGGAAACACTGTTCTTTTGTAATGATCACACTCAATTTTCTGGCTCTATTAGAGACTCTAGAAATCAAGAGCGTGCTTCTTGCTCTAAAGCAGAGTGTGTTTCATGGATGCAAACTGTGCTGTCTGTTTCCTTTCATAAATGGAGTTAAAACCCAGGCTCTGTGTCTTCCTACAAGTTAGACTTCAGTTCAGGTAAACTCAGTCACCTTTCAGCTCCAACAAAGCTACATTGTTCTAGGCTCACACCTTTCTCGCTCTTTACTGTAAAGAATTGGATATTAGTGGATCTGTGTTTTGTATCAGTTTCAGAAGCAGAGTTTAACTAGCAATGGTCCATATGTGTAGGAAACACTGTTTTTTTTTCTGAGCAAACTCATGATTCTGGCTCTATTAGAGACTTTAGAAATCAAAAGCATGATTCTTGCTCTAAAGCAGAGTGTGTTTCATGGATGAGAACTGTGCTGTGTGTTTCTCTTCATAAATGGAGTCAAATCCCAGGCTTCGTGTTTTTTTCTACAAGCATGACTTCTTTTCAGGTGAACTCAGTCACATTTCAGCTCCAACAAAACAACATCATTCATATAGCTCACACATTTCTCGCTCTAAACTGAAAAGCATTGGATGTTAGATCCTGTGTTTTGTATCAGTTTCAGAACCAGAGTTGAACTAGATATGGTCCGTATGTCTAGAAAACATCGTTCTTTTTTTCTGAGCACACTCAAGTTTCTGACTCTATTAGAGACTCTAGAATGAAGAGCGTGCTTCTTGCTCTAAAGCAGAGTGTGTTTCATGGATGCGAACTGTACGGTCTGTTTCCTTTCATAAATGGTGTTAAATCCCAGGCTCTGGGTCTTCCTACAAGTTAGACTTCAGTTCAGGTAAACTCAGTCACATTTCAGCTCCAACAAAGCTACATCGTTCTAGGATCACACGTTTCTTGCTCTTAAATGTAAAGTATTGGATGTTAGAGGACCTGTGGTTTGTATCAGTTTCAGAAGCAGAGTTGAACTAGCAATGGTCCGTAGTTCTAGGAAACACCGTTCTTTTTTTCTGCGCACACTCTAGTTTCTGGCTCTCTTACAGAGTCTAGAAATCAAGACCGTGATTCTTGCTCTAAAGCAGAGTGGGTATCATGGATGAGAACTGTGCTGTGTGTTTCCCTTCAGAAATGGAGTTAAATCCCAGGCTCTGTGTCTTCCTACAAGGAAGAATTCGTTTCAGGTTAACTCAGTCACTTTTCAGCTAAAACAAAGCTACATCGTTCACGTAGCTCACACGTTTCTCGCTTTTAACTGAAAAGCACTGTCTATTAGAGGACCAGTTTTTTGTATCAGTTAGAGAAGCAGAGTTGAACTAGCAATGGTCCGTATGTGTAGGAAATACAGTTCTTTTGTTCTGAGCACACTCATGTTTCCTTCTATTAGAGACTCTAGAAATCAAGAGCGTGCTTCCTACTCTAAAGAAGAGTGTGCTTCATGGATGAGAACGTTGTTGTGTGTTTCCCTTCAGAAATGGAGTTAAATCCCAGGCACTGTGTCTTCCTACAAGCAAGACATCTTTTCAGGTAAACTCAGTCACCTTTCAGCTCAAACAAACCTAGATCGTTCAAGGAGCTCACTCGTTTCTCGCTCTTAACTGTAAAGCATTGGATATTAGATGACCTGTGGTTCGTATCAGTTTCAGAAGCAGAGTTGAACTAGATATGGTCTGTATGTGTAGGAAACACCGTTCTTTTTTTGTGAGCACACTCTTGTTTCTTGCTATATTAGAATATCTAGAAATCAAGAGCGTGCTTCTTTCTGTAATGCAGAATATCTTTCATGGATGAGAACTGTGCTGTGTGTTTCCCTTCAGAAATGGAGTTAAATTCAAGGCTCTGTGTCTTCCTACAAGCTAGACTTCGGTTCAGGTAAACTCAGTCAACTTTCAGCTCCAACAAAGCTACATCATTCGAGGATCACACGTTTCTCACTCTTTACTGTAAAGCATTGGATATTAGAGGACCTGTGGTTTGTATCAGTTTCAGAAGCAGAGTTGAACTAGCAATGGTCCGTATGTGTAGGAAACACCGTTCCTTTTTTCTGAGCACACTCAAGTGTCTGGCTCTATTAGAGACTCTAGAAATCAAGAGCGTGCTTCTTGCTCTAAAGCTGAGTATGTTTCATGGATGAGAACTGTGCTGTTTGTTTCCCTTCAGAAATGGAGTTAAATCCCAGGTTCTATGTCTTCCTACAAGCAAGACTTCGTTTAAGGTAAACTCAGTCACCTTTCAGCTCCAACAAAGGTACATTGTTCTAGGCTCACATGTTTCTTGCTCTTACATGAAAAGCATTAGATGTTAGAGGACCTGTGGTTTGTATCAGTTTCAGAAACAGAGTTGAACTAGATATTGTCCGTATGTGTAGGAAACACCATTCTTTTTTCTGAGCAAACTCTAGTTTCTGGCTCTATTTGATAATCTAGAAATCAAGAGCGTGCTTCTTGCTCTAAAGCAGAGTGTGTTTCATGGATGAGAACTGTGCTGTGTGTTTCCCTTCATAAATGGAGTTAAATCTCAGGGTTCGTGTCTTCCTACAAGCATGACTTCTTTTCAGGTAAACTCAGTCACATTTCAGATCCAACGAAACAACATCGTTTAAGTAGCTCACACGTTTCTCGCTCTTAAAACAAAAGCATTGGATGTTAGAGGACCTGTGCTTTGTATCAGTTTCAAAAGCAGAGTTGAACTAGATATGGTCCGTATGTGTAGGAAACACAGTTCTTTTGTTCTCAGCACAGACACTTTTTCGGTTATTAGAGTCTCTAGAAATCAAGAGCGTGCTTCTTGCTCTAAAGAAGAGTGTGTTCATGGATGAGAACTTTGTTGTGTGTTTCCCTTCAGAAATGGAGTTCAATCCCAGGCTTTGTGTCTTCCTACAAGCAAGACATCTTTTCAGGTAATCTCACTCACCTTTCAGCTCCAACAAAACTATATCGTTGATGTAGCTCACACGTTTCTCGCTCTTAACTGAAAAGCATTGGATGTTAGAGGACCTGTGGTTTGTATCAGTTGCAGAAGCAGAGTTGAACTAGATATGCTCCAAATGTGTAGGAACCACCATTCTTTTCTTCTGACCACACTAACGTTTCCTGCTGTATTAGAGATTCTAGAATGCAAGAGCGTGATTGGTGCTCTAAAGCAGAGTGTGTTTAATGGATGAGAACTGTGCTGTGTGTTTCCCTTCAGAAATGAAGTTAAATCCCAGGTTCTATGTCTTCCTATAAGCAAGACTTCGTTTAAGGTAAACTCAGTCACCTTTCAGCTCAAACAAAGCTACAACGTTCTAGGCTCACACTTTTCATGCTCCTAACTGTAAAGCATTGGATGTTAGAGGACCTGTGGTTTGTATCAGTTTCAGAAGCAGAGTTGAACTAGCAATGATCCGTATGTGTAGGAAACACCGTTCTTTTTTTCTGAGCACCCTCATGTTTCTGGATCTATTAGAGAATCTAGAAATCAAGAGTGTGGTTCTTGCTCTAAAGCAGAGTGTGTTTCATGGATGAGAACTGTGCTGTGTGTTTCCCTTCAGAAATGGAGCTAAAACCCAGGCTCTGTGTCTTCCTACAAGCTAGATTTCGGTTCAGGTAAACTCAGTCAACTTTCAGCTCCAACAAAGCAACATCATTCAAGGCTCACACGTTTCTCACTCTTTACTCTAAAGCATTGGATATTAGAGGACCTGTGGTTTGTATCAGTTTCAGAAGGAGAGTTGAACTAGCAATGGTCCGTATGTGTAGGAAACACCGTTCTTTTTTTCTGAGCACACTCATGTTTCTGGCTCTATTAGAATATCTAGAAATCAAGAGCGTGCTTCTTGATCTAAAGCAGAGTGTCTTTCATGCATGAGAACTGTGCTGTGTGTTTCTCTTCAGAAATGGAGTTAAATCCCAGGCTCTGTCTTCCTACAAGCAAGACTTCGTTTAAGGTAAACTCAGTCACCTTTCAGCTCCAACAAAGCTACATCGTTCTAGGCTCACACGTTTCTTGCTCTTAAATGTAAAGCGTTAGATGTTAGAGGACCTGTGGTTTGTATCATTTTCAGAAGCAGAGTTGAACTAGAAATGGTCCGTATGTGTAGGAAACACCGTTCTTTTTTCTGAGCAAACTCAAGTTTATGGCTCTATTAGAGACTCTAGAAATCAAGAGCGTGCTTCTTGCTCTAAAGCTGAGTGTGGTTCATGGATGAGAACTGTGCTGTGTGTTTCCCTTCAGAAATGGAGTTAAATCCCAGGCTTCGTGTCTTCCTACAAGGATGACTTCTTTTCAGGTAAACTCAGTCACATTCAGCTCCAACAAAACAACATCGTTCACGTAGCTCACACGTTTCTCGCTCTTAACCGAAGAGCATTGGATGTTAGAGGAAGTGTGGTTTGTATCACTTTAAGAATCAGAGTTTAACTAGATATGGTCTCTATGTGTATGAAACACCGTTCTTTTCTTCTGACCACAGTCACGTTTCCTGATTTATGAGAAACTCAAAAAGCAAGAGCGTGCTTCTTGCTCTAAATCGGAGTGTGTTTCATAAATGAGAACTGTGCTGTGTGTTTCCCTTCAGAAATGGAGTTAAATTCCAGGCTCTGTGTCTTCCTACAAGCAAGAATTCATTTCAGGTTAACTCAGTCAGTTTTCAGCTCAAACAAAGCTACATTGTTCACTTAGCTCACACGTTTCTTGCTGTTAACTGAAAAGCATTGGATGTTAGAGGACCTGCGGTTTGTATCAGTTTCAGAAGCAGAGTTGAACTAGCAATGGTCCGTATGTGTAGGAAACACCGTTCTTTTCTTCTGAACACACTCACTTTACCTGTTTTATTAGAGATTCTAAAAAGCAAGAGCGTGCTTCTTGCTCCTAAATCATTGTGTGTTTCATGGTTGAGAACTGTGCTGGTTGTTTCCTTTCAGAAATGGAGTTAAATCACAGGCTCTGCATCTTTGTACAAGCAAGACTTCATTTCAGGTACTCAGTCACCTTTCAGGCCAAACAAAGCTACATAGTTCTAGGCTCACACGTTTCTTGCTCTTAAATGTAAAGCATTGGATGTTAGAGGACCTGTGCTTTGTATCAGTTTCAGAAGCAGAGTTGAACTAGATATGGTCTGTATATGTAGGAAACACCGTTCGTTTTTTCTGAGCACACTCAAATTTCTGGCTCTATTAGAATATCTAGAAATCAAGAGCGTGCTTCTTGATCTAAAGCAGAGTGTCTTTCATGCATGAGAACTGTGCTGTGTGTTTCCCTTCAGAAATGGAGTTAAATTCCAGGCTCTGTGTCCTCCTACAAGCAAGACATCTTTTCAGGTAAACTCAGTCACCTTTCAGCTCCAACAAATCTACATCGTTCTAGGCTCACACGTTTCTTGCTCTTAAATGTAAAGCGAAAGATGTTAGAGGACCTGTGGTTTGTATCATTTTCAGAAGCAGAGTTGAACTAGAAATGGTCAGTATGTGTAGGAAACACCGTTCTTTTTTCTGAGCAAACTCAAGTTTCTGGCTCTATTCGAGACTCTAGAAATCAAGAGCGTGCTTCTTGCTCTAAAGCTGAGTGTGCTTCATGGATGAGAACTGTGCTGTGTGTTTCCCTTCAAAAAAGGAGTTAAATCCCAGGCTTCGTGTCTTCCTACAAGGATGACTTCTTTTCAGGTAAACTCAGTCACATTCAGCTCCACCAAAACAACGTCGTTCACGTAGCTCACACGTTTCTCGCTCTTAACCAAAGAGCATTGGATGTTAGAGGAAGTGTGGTTTGTATCACTTTAAGAATCAGAGTTGAAATAGATATGGTCTCTATGTGTAGGAAACACCTTTCTTTTGTTCCGACCACACTCACGTTTGCTGCTTTATTAGAGAATCTAGAAAGCAGGAGCGTGCTTCTTGCTCTAAATCAGAGTGTGTTTCATAAATGACAACTGTGCTGTGTGTTTCCCTTCATAAATGGAGTTAAATCTCAGGGTTCGTGTCTTCCTACAAGCATGACTTCTTTTCAGGTAAACTCAGTCACATTTCAGATCCAACGAAACAACATCGTTTAGTAGCTCACACGTTTCTCGCTCTTAAAACAAAAGCATTGGATGTTAGAGGACCTGTGCTTTGTATCAGTTTCAAAAGCAGAGTTGAACTAGATATGGTCCGTATGTGTAGGAAACACAGTTCTTTTGTTCTCAGCACACACACTTTTTTGGTTATTAGAGTCTCTAGAAATCAAGAGCGTGCTTCTTGCTCTAAAGAAGAGTGTGTTCATGGATGAGAACTTTGTTGTGTGTTTCCCTTCAGAAATGGAGTTCAATCCCAGGCTTTGTGTCTTCCTACAAGCAAGACATCTTTTCAGGTAAACTCACTCACCTTTCAGCTCCAACAAAACTGTATCGTTGATGTAGCTCACACGTTTCTCGCTCTTAACTGAAAAGCATTGGATGTTAGAGGACCTGTGGTTTGTATCAGTTGCAGAAGCAGAGTTGAACTAGATATGCTCCAAATGTGTAGGAACCACCATTCTTTTCTTCTGACCACACTAATGTTTCCTGCTGTATTAGAGATTCTAGAATGCAAGAGCGTGATTGGTGCTCTAAAGCAGAGTGTGTTTAATGGATGAGAACTGTGCTGTGTGTTTCCCTTCAGAAATGTAGTTAAATCCCAGGTTCTATGTCTTCCTATAAGCAAGACTTCGTTTAAGGTAAACTCAGTCACCTTTCAGCTCCAACAAAGCTACAACGTTCTAGGCTCACACTTTTCTTGCTCCTAACTGTAAAGCATTGGATGTTAGAGGACCTGTGGTTTGTATCAGTTTCAGAAACAGAGTTGAACTAGAAATGGTCCGTATGTGTAGGAAACACCGTTCTTTTTTCTGAGCAAACTCAAGTTTATGGTTCTATTAGAGACTCTAGAAATCAAGAGCGTGCTTCTTGCTCTAAAGCTGAGTGTGTTTCATGGATGAGAACTGTGCTGTGTGTTTCCCTTCAGAAATGGAGTTAAATCCCAGGCTTCGTGTCTTCCTACAAGGATGACTTCTTTTCAGGTAAACTCAGTCACATTCAGCTCCAACAAAACAACATCGTTCACGTAGCTCACACGTTTCTCGCTCTTAACCGAAGAGCATTGGATGTTAGAGGAAGTGTGGTTTGTATCACTTTAAGAATCAGATTTGAACTAGATATGGTCTCTATGTGTATGAAACACGGTTCTTTTCTTCTGACCACAGTCACGTTTCCTGATTTATTAGAAACTCAAAAAGCAAGAGCGTGCTTATTGCTCTAAATCAGAGTGTGTTTCATAAATGAGAACTGTGCTGTGTGTTTCCCTTCAGAAATGGAGGTAAATTCCAGGCTCTGTGTCTTCCTACAAGCAAGAATTCGTTTCAGGTTAACTCAGTCAGTTTTCAGCTCAAACAAAGCTACATTGTTCACTTAGCTCACACGTTTCTTGCTGTTAACTGAAAAGCATTGGATGTTAGAGCACCTGCGGTTTGTATCAGTTTCAGAAGCAGAGTTGAACTAGCAATGGTCCGTTTGTGTAGGAAACACCGTTCTTTTCTTCTGAACACACTCACTTTACCTGTTTTATTAGATATTCTAAAAAGCAAGAGCGTGCTTCTTGCTCCTAAATCATTGTGTGTTTCATGGTTGAGAACTGTGCTGGTTGTTTCCTTTCAGAAATGGAGTTAAATCACAGGCTCTGCATCTTTGTAAAAGCAAGACTTCATTTCAGGTACTCAGTCACCTTTCAGCTCAAACAAAGCTACATCGTTCTAGGCTCACACGATTCTTGCTCTTAAATGTAAAGCATTGTATGTTAGAGGAACTGTGGTTTCTATCAGTTTCAGAAGCAGAGTTGAACTAGATATGGTCTGTATGTGTAGGAACCACTGTTCTTTTGTTCTGAGCACACTCACGTTTCTTGCTCTATTAGAGACTCTAGAAATCAAGAGCGTGCTTCTTGCTCTAAAGCAGACTGTGTTTCATGGATGAGAACTGTGGTGTGTTTTTCTGTTCAGAAATGGAGTTAAATCCCAAGTTCTGTGTCGTTCTACAAGCTACACTTCGGTTCAGGTAAACTCAGTCACCTTTAAACTCCAACAAAGCTACATCACTCTAGGCTCACACGTTTCTCGCTCTTAACTGTAAAGCATTGGATGTTAGAGGACCTGTGGTTCATTTCAGTTTCAGAAGCAGAGTTGAACTAGATATGGTCTGTATGTGTAGGAAACACCGTTCTTTTTTCCTGAGTACACTCAAGTTTCTGGCTCTATTAGAAACTCTAGAAATCAAGAGCGTGCTTCTCGCTCTAAAGCAGAGTGTGTTTCATGGATGAGAACTGTGCTGTGTGTTTCCCTTCAGAAATGGAGCTAAAACCCAGGCTCTGTGTCTTCCTACAAGCTAGATTTCGGTTTAGGTAAATCAGTCACCTTTCAGCTCAAACAAAGCTACATCGATCTAGGCTCACACGTTTCTCGCTCTTAACTGTAAAGCATTGGATATTAGAGGACCTGTGGTTTGTATCAGTTTCAGAAGCAGAGTTGAACTACCAATTGTCCATATGTGTAGGAAACACCATTCTTTATTTCTGAGCACACTCATGTTTCTGGCTCTATTAGAGACTCTAGAAATCAAGAGCTTGCTTCTTGGTCTAAAGCAGAGTGTGTTTCATGGATGAGAACTGTGCTGTGTGTTTCCCTTCAGAAATGGAGTTAAATCCCAGGCTCTGTGTCTTCCTACATGCAAGACAACTTTTCAGGTAAACTCAGTCACCTTTCAGCTCAAACAAAGGTAGGTCCTTCAGGAACCTCACACGTTTCTCGCTCTTAACTGTAAAGCATTGGATATTAGAGGACCTGTGGTTCATTTCAGTTTCAGAAGCAGAGTTGAACTAGATATGGTCTGTATGTGTAGGAAACACCGTTCTTTTTTTCTGAGTACACTCAAGTTTCTGGCTCTATTAGAAACTCTAGAAATCAAGAGCGTGCTTCTCGCTCTAAAGAAGAGTGTGTTTCATGGATGAGAACTGTGCTGTGTGTTTCCCTTCAGAAATGGAGCTAAAACCCAGGCTCTGTGTCTTCCTACAAGCTAGATTTCGGTTTAGGTAAATCAGTCACCTTTCAGCTCAAACAAAGCTACATCGATCTAGGCTCACACGTTTCTCGCTCTTAACTGTAAAGCATTGGATGTTAGAGGACCTGTGGTTTGTATCAGTTTCAGAAGCAGAGTTGAACTACCAATTGTCCATATGTGTAGGAAACACCATTCTTTATTTCTGAGCACACTCATGTTTCTGGCTCTATTAGAGACTCTAGAAATCAAGAGCTTGCTTCTGGGCTAAAGCAGAGTGTGTTTCATGGATGAGAACTGTGCTGTGTGTTTCCCTTCAGAAATGGAGTTAAATCCCAGGCTCTGTGTCTTCCTACATGCAAGACAACTTTTCAGGTAAACTCAGTCACCTTTCAGCTCAAACAAAGGTAGGTCCTTCACGAAGCTCACACGTTTCTCGCTCTTAACTGTAAAGCATTGGATATTAGAGGACCTGCGGTTCATTTCAGTTTCAGAAGCAGAGTTGAACTAGATATGGTCTGTATGTGTAGGAAACACCGTTCTTTTCTTCTGACCACACTCATGTTTCCTGCTTTATTAGAGATTCTAGAAAGCAAGAGTGTGCTTTGTGCTCTAAAGCAGAGTGTGTTTCAAGGATGAGAACTGTGCTGTGTGTTTCCCTTCAGAAATGGAGTTAAATCCCAAGATCTGTGTCTTCCTACAAGCAAGACTTCGTTTAAGTTAAACTCAGTCACATTTCAGCTCAAAGAAAGCTACATCGTTCTAGACTCATACGTTTCTTGCTCTTAAATGTAACGCATTGGATGTTAGAGGAACTGTGGTTTCTATCAGTTTCAGAAGCAGAGTTGAACTAGACATTGTCTACATATGTAGGAACCACCGTTCTTTTGTTCTGAGCACACTCACGTTTCCTGCTGTAATTGAGACTCTAGAAATCAAGAGCATGCTTCTTGCTCTAAGGCAGACTGTGTTTCATGGATGAGAACTGTGCTGTGTGTTTCCCTTCAAAAATGGAGTCAAATCTCAGGCTTTGTGTCGTCCTACAAGCATGACTTCTTTTCAGGTGAACTCAGTCACATTTAAGCTCCAACAAAACAACATCGTTCAAATAGCTCACAGGTTTCTCGCTCTTAACTGAAAAGCATTGGATGTTAGAGGAAGTGTGGTTTGTATCACTTTCAGAATCAGAGTTTAACTAGATATGGTCTCTATGTGTAGGAAACACCTTTCTTTTGTTCCGACCACACTCACGTTTGCTGCTTTATTAGAGAATCTAGAAAGCAGGAGCGTGCTTCTTGCTCTAAATCAGAGTTTGTTTCATAAATGACAACTGTGCTGTGTGTTTCCCTTCATAAATGGAGTTAAATCCCAGGCTCTGTGTCTTCCTACAAGAAAGACTTCGTTTCAGGTAAACTCTGTCAGTTTTCAGCTCAAACAAAGCTACATCGTTCACATATCACACATGTTTCTCGCTCTTAACTGTAAAGCATTGTCTATTAGAGGACCTGTGGTTTCTAACAGTTTCAGAAGCAGAGTTGAACTAGACATGGTCTGTATGTCTAGGAAACACTGTTCTTTTGTAATGATCACACTCAATTTTCTGGCTCTATTAGAGACTCTAGAAATCAAGAGCGTGCTTCTTGCTCTAAAGCAGAGTGTGTTTCATGGATGCAAACTGTGCTGTCTGTTTCCTTTCATAAATGGAGTTAAAACCCAGGCTCTGTGTCTTCCTACAAGTTAGACTTCAGTTCAGGTAAACTCAGTCACCTTTCAGCTCCAACAAAGCTACATTGTTCTAGGCTCACACCTTTCTCGCTCTTTACTGTAAAGAATTGGATATTAGTGGATCTGTGTTTTGTATCAGTTTCAGAAGCAGAGTTTAACTAGCAATGGTCCATATGTGTAGGAAACACTGTTTTTTTTTCTGAGCAAACTCATGATTCTGGCTCTATTAGAGACTTTAGAAATCAAAAGCATGATTCTTGCTCTAAAGCAGAGTGTGTTTCATGGATGAGAACTGTGCTGTGTGTTTCTCTTCATAAATGGAGTCAAATCCCAGGCTTCGTGTTTTTTTCTACAAGCATGACTTCTTTTCAGGTGAACTCAGTCACATTTCAGCTCCAACAAAACAACATCATTCATATAGCTCACACATTTCTCGCTCTAAACTGAAAAGCATTGGATGTTAGATCCTGTGTTTTGTATCAGTTTCAGAACCAGAGTTGAACTAGATATGGTCCGTATGTCTAGAAAACATCGTTCTTTTTTTCTGAGCACACTCAAGTTTCTGACTCTATTAGAGACTCTAGAATGAAGAGCGTGCTTCTTGCTCTAAAGCAGAGTGTGTTTCATGGATGCGAACTGTACGGTCTGTTTCCTTTCATAAATGGTGTTAAATCCCAGGCTCTGGGTCTTCCTACAAGTTAGACTTCAGTTCAGGTAAACTCAGTCACATTTCAGCTCCAACAAAGCTACATCGTTCTAGGATCACACGTTTCTTGCTCTTAAATGTAAAGTATTGGATGTTAGAGGACCTGTGGTTTGTATCAGTTTCAGAAGCAGAGTTGAACTAGCAATGGTCCGTAGTTCTAGGAAACACCGTTCTTTTTTTCTGCGCACACTCTAGTTTCTGGCTCTCTTACAGAGTCTAGAAATCAAGACCGTGATTCTTGCTCTAAAGCAGAGTGGGTATCATGGATGAGAACTGTGCTGTGTGTTTCCCTTCAGAAATGGAGTTAAATCCCAGGCTCTGTGTCTTCCTACAAGGAAGAATTCGTTTCAGGTTAACTCAGTCACTTTTCAGCTAAAACAAAGCTACATCGTTCACGTAGCTCACACGTTTCTCGCTTTTAACTGAAAAGCACTGTCTATTAGAGGACCAGTTTTTTGTATCAGTTAGAGAAGCAGAGTTGAACTAGCAATGGTCCGTATGTGTAGGAAATACAGTTCTTTTGTTCTGAGCACACTCATGTTTCCTTCTATTAGAGACTCTAGAAATCAAGAGCGTGCTTCCTACTCTAAAGAAGAGTGTGCTTCATGGATGAGAACGTTGTTGTGTGTTTCCCTTCAGAAATGGAGTTAAATCCCAGGCACTGTGTCTTCCTACAAGCAAGACATCTTTTCAGGTAAACTCAGTCACCTTTCAGCTCAAACAAACCTAGATCGTTCAAGGAGCTCACTCGTTTCTCGCTCTTAACTGTAAAGCATTGGATATTAGATGACCTGTGGTTCGTATCAGTTTCAGAAGCAGAGTTGAACTAGATATGGTCTGTATGTGTAGGAAACACCGTTCTTTTTTTGTGAGCACACTCTTGTTTCTTGCTATATTAGAATATCTAGAAATCAAGAGCGTGCTTCTTTCTGTAATGCAGAATATCTTTCATGGATGAGAACTGTGCTGTGTGTTTCCCTTCAGAAATGGAGTTAAATTCAAGGCTCTGTGTCTTCCTACAAGCTAGACTTCGGTTCAGGTAAACTCAGTCAACTTTCAGCTCCAACAAAGCTACATCATTCGAGGATCACACGTTTCTCACTCTTTACTGTAAAGCATTGGATATTAGAGGACCTGTGGTTTGTATCAGTTTCAGAAGCAGAGTTGAACTAGCAATGGTCCGTATGTGTAGGAAACACCGTTCCTTTTTTCTGAGCACACTCAAGTGTCTGGCTCTATTAGAGACTCTAGAAATCAAGAGCGTGCTTCTTGCTCTAAAGCTGAGTATGTTTCATGGATGAGAACTGTGCTGTTTGTTTCCCTTCAGAAATGGAGTTAAATCCCAGGTTCTATGTCTTCCTACAAGCAAGACTTCGTTTAAGGTAAACTCAGTCACCTTTCAGCTCCAACAAAGGTACATTGTTCTAGGCTCACATGTTTCTTGCTCTTACATGAAAAGCATTAGATGTTAGAGGACCTGTGGTTTGTATCAGTTTCAGAAACAGAGTTGAACTAGATATTGTCCGTATGTGTAGGAAACACCATTCTTTTTTCTGAGCAAACTCTAGTTTCTGGCTCTATTTGATAATCTAGAAATCAAGAGCGTGCTTCTTGCTCTAAAGCAGAGTGTGTTTCATGGATGAGAACTGTGCTGTGTGTTTCCCTTCATAAATGGAGTTAAATCTCAGGGTTCGTGTCTTCCTACAAGCATGACTTCTTTTCAGGTAAACTCAGTCACATTTCAGATCCAACGAAACAACATCGTTTAAGTAGCTCACACGTTTCTCGCTCTTAAAACAAAAGCATTGGATGTTAGAGGACCTGTGCTTTGTATCAGTTTCAAAAGCAGAGTTGAACTAGATATGGTCCGTATGTGTAGGAAACACAGTTCTTTTGTTCTCAGCACAGACACTTTTTCGGTTATTAGAGTCTCTAGAAATCAAGAGCGTGCTTCTTGCTCTAAAGAAGAGTGTGTTCATGGATGAGAACTTTGTTGTGTGTTTCCCTTCAGAAATGGAGTTCAATCCCAGGCTTTGTGTCTTCCTACAAGCAAGACATCTTTTCAGGTAATCTCACTCACCTTTCAGCTCCAACAAAACTATATCGTTGATGTAGCTCACACGTTTCTCGCTCTTAACTGAAAAGCATTGGATGTTAGAGGACCTGTGGTTTGTATCAGTTGCAGAAGCAGAGTTGAACTAGATATGCTCCAAATGTGTAGGAACCACCATTCTTTTCTTCTGACCACACTAACGTTTCCTGCTGTATTAGAGATTCTAGAATGCAAGAGCGTGATTGGTGCTCTAAAGCAGAGTGTGTTTAATGGATGAGAACTGTGCTGTGTGTTTCCCTTCAGAAATGAAGTTAAATCCCAGGTTCTATGTCTTCCTATAAGCAAGACTTCGTTTAAGGTAAACTCAGTCACCTTTCAGCTCAAACAAAGCTACAACGTTCTAGGCTCACACTTTTCATGCTCCTAACTGTAAAGCATTGGATGTTAGAGGACCTGTGGTTTGTATCAGTTTCAGAAGCAGAGTTGAACTAGCAATGATCCGTATGTGTAGGAAACACCGTTCTTTTTTTCTGAGCACCCTCATGTTTCTGGATCTATTAGAGAATCTAGAAATCAAGAGTGTGGTTCTTGCTCTAAAGCAGAGTGTGTTTCATGGATGAGAACTGTGCTGTGTGTTTCCCTTCAGAAATGGAGCTAAAACCCAGGCTCTGTGTCTTCCTACAAGCAAGACTTCGTTTAAGGTAAACTCAGTCACCTTTCAGCTCCAACAAAGCTACATCGTTCTAGGCTCACACGTTTCTTGCTCTTAAATGTAAAGCGTTAGATGTTAGAGGACCTGTGGTTTGTATCATTTTCAGAAGCAGAGTTGAACTAGAAATGGTCCGTATGTGTAGGAAACACCGTTCTTTTTTCTGAGCAAACTCAAGTTTATGGCTCAATTAGAGACTCTAGAAATCAAGAGCGTGCTTCTTGCTCTAAAGCTGAGTGTGGTTCATGGATGAGAACTGTGCTGTGTGTTTCCCTTCAGAAATGGAGTTAAATCCCAGGCTTCGTGTCTTCCTACAAGGATGACTTCTTTTCAGGTAAACTCAGTCACATTCAGCTCCAACAAAACAACATCGTTCACGTAGCTCACACGTTTCTCGCTCTTAACCGAAGAGCATTGGATGTTAGAGGAAGTGTGGTTTGTATCACTTTAAGAATCAGAGTTTAACTAGATATGGTCTCTATGTGTATGAAACACCGTTCTTTTCTTCTGACCACAGTCACGTTTCCTGATTTATGAGAAACTCAAAAAGCAAGAGCGTGCTTCTTGCTCTAAATCGGAGTGTGTTTCATAAATGAGAACTGTGCTGTGTGTTTCCCTTCAGAAATGGAGTTAAATTCCAGGCTCTGTGTCTTCCTACAAGCAAGAATTCATTTCAGGTTAACTCAGTCAGTTTTCAGCTCAAACAAAGCTACATTGTTCACTTAGCTCACACGTTTCTTGCTGTTAACTGAAAAGCATTGGATGTTAGAGGACCTGCGGTTTGTATCAGTTTCAGAAGCAGAGTTGAACTAGCAATGGTCCGTATGTGTAGGAAACACCGTTCTTTTCTTCTGAACACACTCACTTTACCTGTTTTATTAGAGATTCTAAAAAGCAAGAGCGTGCTTCTTGCTCCTAAATCATTGTGTGTTTCATGGTTGAGAACTGTGCTGGTTGTTTCCTTTCAGAAATGGAGTTAAATCACAGGCTCTGCATCTTTGTACAAGCAAGACTTCATTTCAGGTACTCAGTCACCTTTCAGGCCAAACAAAGCTACATAGTTCTAGGCTCACACGTTTCTTGCTCTTAAATGTAAAGCATTGGATGTTAGAGGACCTGTGCTTTGTATCAGTTTCAGAAGCAGAGTTGAACTAGATATGGTCTGTATATGTAGGAAACACCGTTCGTTTTTTCTGAGCACACTCAAATTTCTGGCTCTATTAGAATATCTAGAAATCAAGAGCGTGCTTCTTGATCTAAAGCAGAGTGTCTTTCATGCATGAGAACTGTGCTGTGTGTTTCCCTTCAGAAATGGAGTTAAATTCCAGGCTCTGTGTCCTCCTACAAGCAAGACATCTTTTCAGGTAAACTCAGTCACCTTTCAGCTCCAACAAATCTACATCGTTCTAGGCTCACACGTTTCTTGCTCTTAAATGTAAAGCGAAAGATGTTAGAGGACCTGTGGTTTGTATCATTTTCAGAAGCAGAGTTGAACTAGAAATGGTCAGTATGTGTAGGAAACACCGTTCTTTTTTCTGAGCAAACTCAAGTTTCTGGCTCTATTCGAGACTCTAGAAATCAAGAGCGTGCTTCTTGCTCTAAAGCTGAGTGTGCTTCATGGATGAGAACTGTGCTGTGTGTTTCCCTTCAAAAAAGGAGTTAAATCCCAGGCTTCGTGTCTTCCTACAAGGATGACTTCTTTTCAGGTAAACTCAGTCACATTCAGCTCCACCAAAACAACGTCGTTCACGTAGCTCACACGTTTCTCGCTCTTAACCAAAGAGCATTGGATGTTAGAGGAAGTGTGGTTTGTATCACTTTAAGAATCAGAGTTGAAATAGATATGGTCTCTATGTGTATAAAACACCGTTCTTTTCTTCTGACCACAGTCACGTTTCCTGATTTATTAGAAACTCAAAAAGCAAGAGCGTGCTTCTTGCTCTAAATCAGAGTGTGTTTCATAAATGAGAACTGTGCTGTGTGTTACCCTTCAGAAATGGAGTTAAATTCCAGGCTCTGTGTCTTCCTACAAGCAAGAATTCGTTTCAGGTTAACTCAGTCAGTTTTCAGCTCAAACAAAGCTACATTGTTCACTTAGCTCACACGTTTCTTGCTGTTAACTGAAAAGCATTGGATGTTAGAGGACCTGTGGTTTGTATCAGTTTCAGAAGCAGAGTTGAACTAGGAATGGTCCGTATGTGTAGGAAACACCGTTCTTTTTTTCTGAGCACCCTCATGTTTCTGGATCTATTAGAGAATCTAGAAATCAAGAGTGTGGTTCTTGCTCTAAAGCAGAGTGTGTTTCATGGATGAGAACTGTGCTGTGTGTTTCCCTTCAGAAATGGAGCTAAAACCCAGGCTCTGTGTCTTCCTACAAGCTAGATATCGGTTCAGGTAAACTCAGTCAACTTTCAGCTCCAACAAAGCAACATCATTCAAGGCTCACACGTTTCTCACTCTTTACTCTAAAGCATTGGATATTAGAGGACCTGTGGTTTGTATCAGTTTCAGAAGCAGAGTTGAACTAGCAATGGTCCGTATGTGTAGGAAACACCGTTCTTTTTTTCTGAGCACACTCAATTTTCAGGCTCTATTAGAATATCTAGAAATCAAGAGCGTGCTTCTTGATCTAAAGCAGAGTGTCTTTCATGCATGAGAACTGTGCTGTGTGTTTCTCTTCAGAAATGGAGTTAAATCCCAGGCTCTGTGTCTTCCTACAAGCAAGACTTCGTTTAAGGTAAACTCAGTCACCTTTCAGCTCCAACAAAGCTACATCGTTCTAGGCTCACACGTTTCTTGCTCTTAAATGTAAAGCATTAGATGTTAGAGGACCTGTGGTTTCTATCATTTTCAGAAGCAGAGTTGAACTAGAAATGGTCCGTATGTGTAGGAAACACCGTTATTTTTTCTGAGCAAACTCAAGTTTATGGCTCTATTAGAGACTCTAGAAATCAAGAGCGTGCATCTTGCTCTAAAGCTGAGTGTGTTTCATGGATGAGAACTGTGCTGTGTGTTTCCCTTCAGAAATGGAGTTAAATCCCAGGCTCTGTGTCTTCCTACAAGAAAGACTTCATTTAAGGTAAACTCAGTCACCTTTCAGCTCAAACAAATCTACATCGTTCTATGCTCACATGATTCTTGCTCTTAAATGTAAAGCATTGGATGTTGGAGGAACTGTGGTTTCTATCAGTTTCAGAAGCAGAGTTGAACTAGATATGGTCTGTATGTATAGGATCCACCGTTCTTTTGTTCTGAGCACACTAATATTTCCTGCTGTATTAGAGGCTCTAGAAATCAAGAGCGTGCTTCTTGCTCTAAAGCAGACTGTGTTTCATGGATGAGAACTGTGCTGTGTTTTTCCCTTCAGAAATGGAGTTAAATCCCAGGCTCTGTGTCTTCCTACAAGCTAGATTTCGGTTCAGGTAAACTCAGTCTCCTTTCAGCTCCAACAAAGCTACATTGTTCTAGGCTCACACGTTTCTCGCTCTTAACTGTAAAGTATTGGATATTAGAGGACCTGTGGTTCGTATTAGTTTCAGAAGCAGAGTTGAACTAGATATGGGCTGTATATGTAGGAAACACCGTTCGTTTCTTCTGACCACACTCAGGTTTCCTGCTTTATTAGAGACTCTAGAAACAACAGCGTGCTTCGTGCTCTAAAGCAGAGTGTGTTTCATGGATGAGAACTGTGCTGTGGGTTTCCTTTCAGAAATGGAGTTAAATCCCAGGCTCTCTGTCTTCCTACAAGCAAGACTTCATTTAAGGTAAACTCAGTCAGCTTTCAGCTCAAACAAAGCTACATCATTCTAGGCTCACACGTTTCTTGCTCTTAAATGTAAAGCATTGGATGTTAGAGGACCTGTGGTTTGTATCAGTTTCAGAAGCAGAGTTGAACTAGATATGGTCCATACATCTAGGAAACACCGTTCTTTTTAATGAGCACACTCAAGTTTCTGGCTCTATTAGAGACTCTAGAAATCAAGAGCGTGCTTCTTGCTCTAAAGCAGAGTTTGTTTCATGGATGAGAACTGTGCTGTGTGTTTCCCTTCAGAAATGGAGTTAAATCCCAGGCTCTGTGTCTTCCCACAAGCTAGACGTCGGTTCAGGTAAACTCAGTCACCTTTCAGCTCCAACAAAGCTACATCATTCTACGCTCACACGTTTCTCGCTCTTTACTGTAAAGCATTGGATATTAGAGGACCTGTGGTTTGTATCAGTTTCAGAAGCAGAGTTGAACTAGATATGGTCCGTATATCTAGGAAACACCATTCAATTTTCTGAGCACACTAAATTTTATGGCTCTATTAGAGACTCTAGAAATCAAGAGCGTGCTTCTTGCTCTAAAGAAGAGTGTGTTTCATGGATGAGAACTGTGCTGAGTGTTTCCCTTAAGAAATGGAGTTAAATCCCAGGCTCTGTGTCTTCCTACAAGCAAGACTTCATTTAAGGTAAACTCAGTCACCTTTCAGCTCAAACAAAGCTACATCGTTCTAGGCTCACACGATTCTTGCTCTTAAATGTAAAGCATTGGATGTTAGAGGACCTGTGGTTTCTATCAGTTTCAGAAGCAGAGTTGAACTAGATATGGTCTGTATGTGTAGGAAACACCGTTCTTTTTTTCTGAGTACACTCAAGTTTCTGGCTCTATTAGAAACTCTAGAAATCAAGAGCGTGCTTCTCGCTCTAAAGCAGAGTGTGTTTCATGGATGAGAACTGTGCTGTGTGTTTCCCTTCAGAAATGGAGTTAAATCCCAGGCTCTGTGTCTTCCTACAAGCTAGACTTCGGTTTAGGTAAATCAGTCACCTTTCAGCTCAAACAAAGCTACATCGATCTAGGCTCACACGTTTCTCGCTCTTAACTGTAAAGCATTGGATATTAGAGGACCTGTGGTTTGTATCAGTTTCAGAAGCAGAGTTGAACTACCAATTGTCCATATGTGTAGGAAACACCATTCTTTATTTCTGAGCACACTCATGTTTCTGGCTCTATTAGAGACTCTAGAAATCAAGCTTGCTTCTTGGTCTAAAGCAGAGTGTGTTTCATGGATGAGAACTGTGCTGTGTGTTTCCCTTCAGAAATGGAGTTAAATCCCAGGCTCTGTGTCTCCCTACATGCAAGACAACTTTTCAGGTAAACTCAGTCACCTTTCAGCTCAAACAAAGGTAGATCCTTCACGAAGCTCACACGTTTCTCGCTCTTAACTGTAAAACATTGGATATTAGAGGACCTGCGGTTCATTTCAGTTTCAGAAGCAGAGTTGAACTAGATATGGTCTGTATGTGTAGGAAACACCGTTCTTTTCTTCTGACCACACTCAGGTTTCCTGCTTTATTAGAGATTCTAGAAAGCAAGAGTGTGCTTTGTGCTCTAAAGCAGAGTGTGTTTCAAGGATGAGAACTGTGCTGTGTGTTTCCCTTCAGAAATGGAGTTAAATCCCAGGATCTGTGTCTTCCTACAAGCAAGACTTCATTTAAGTTAAACTCAGTCACCTTTCAGCTCAAAGAAAGCTACATCGTTCTAGACTCATATGTTTCTTGCTCTTAAATGTAAAGCATTGGATGTTAGAGGAACTGTGGTTTCTATCAGTTTCAGAAGCAGAGTTGAACTAGACATTGTCTGTATATGTTGGAACCACCGTTCTTTTGTTCTGAGCACACTCACGTTTCCTGCTGTATTAGAGACTCTAGAAATCAAGAGCGTGCTTCTTGCTCTAAAGCAGACTGTGTTTCATGGATGAGAACTGTGCTGTGTGTTTCCCTTCAGAAATGGAGTCAAATCTCAGGCTTTGTGTCCTCCTACAAGCATGACTTCTTTTCAGGTGAACTCAGTCACATTTAAGCTCCAACAAAACAACATCGTTCAAATAGCTCACAGGTTTCTCGCTCTTAACTGAAAAGCATTGGATGTTAGAGTAAGTGTGGTTTCTATCACTTTCAGAGTCAGAGTTTAACTAGATATGGTCTCTATGTGTAGGAAACACCTTTCTTTTGTTCCGACCACACTCACGTTTGCTGCTTTATTAGAGAATCTAGAAAGCAGGAGCGTGCTTCTTGCTCTAAATCAGAGTGTGTTTCATAAATGACAACTGTGCTGTGTGTTTCCCTTCATAAATGGAGTTAAATCCCAGGCTCTGTGTCTTCCTGCAAGAAAGACTTCGTTTCAGGTAAACTCTGTCAGTTTTCAGCTCAAACAAAGCTACATCGTTCACATATCTCACATGTTTCTCGCTCTTAACTGTAAAGCATTGTCTATTAGAGGACCTGTGGTTTCTAACAGTTTCAGAAGCAGAGTTGAACTAGATATGGTCTGTATGTCTAGGAAACACCGTTCTTTTTTAATGATCACACTCGATTTTCTGGCTCTATTAGAGACTCTATAAATCAAGAGCGTGCTTCCTGCTCTAAAGAAGAGTGTGCTTCATGGATGAGAACGTTGTTGTGTGTTTCCCTTCAGAAATGGAGTTAAATCCCAGGCTCTGTGTCTTCCTACAAGCAAGACATCTTTTCAGGTAAACTCAGTCACCTTTCAGCTCAAACAAACCGAGATCGTTCAAGGAGCTCACTCGTTTCTCGCTCTTAACTGTAAAGCATTGGATATTAGATGACCTGTGGTTCGTATCAGTTTCAGAAGCAGAGTTGAACTAGATATGGTCCGTATGTGTAGGAAACACCGTTCTTTTTTTGTGAGCACACTCTTGTTTCTTGCTATATTAGAATATCTAGAAATCAAGAGCGTGCTTCTTTCTGTAATGCAGAGTGTGTTTCATGGATGAGAACTGTGCTGTTTGTTTCCCTTCAGAAATGGAGTTAAATCCCAGGTTCTGTGTCTTCCTACAAGCAAGACTTCGTTTAAGGTAAACTCAGTCACCTTTCAGCTCCAACAAAGGTACATTGTTCTAGGCTCACATGTTTCTTGCTCTTACATGAAAAGCATTAGATGTTAGAGGACCTGTGCTTTGTATCAGTTTCAGAAGCAGAGTTGAACTAGATATGGTCTGTATATGTAGGAAACACCGTTCGTTTTTTCTGAGCACACTCAAATTTCTGGCTCTATTAGAATATCTAGAAATCAAGAGCGTGCTTCTTGATCTAAAGCAGAGTGTCTTTCATGCATGAGAACTGTGCTGTGTGTTTCCCTTCAGAAATGGAGTTAAATTCCAGGCTCTGTGTCTTCCTACAAGCAAGACATCTTTTCAGGTAAACTCAGTCACCTTTCAGCTCCAACAAATCTACATCGTTCTAGGCTCACACGTTTCTTGCTCTTAAATGTAAAGCGTTAGATGTTAGAGGACCTGTGGTTTGTATCATTTTCAGAAGCAGAGTTGAACTAGAAATGGTCCGTATGTGTAGGAAACACCGTTCTTTTTTCTGAGCAAACTCAAGTTTCTGGCTCTATTCGAGACTCTAGAAATCAAGAGCGTGCTTCTTGCTCTAAAGCAGAGTGTGTTTCATGGATGAGAACTGTGCTGTGTGTTTCCCTTCATAAATGGAGTTAAATCTCAGGGTTCGTGTCTTCCTACAAGCATGACTTCTTTTCAGGTAAACTCAGTCACATTTCAGATCCAACGAAACAACATCGTTTAAGTAGCTCACACGTTTCTCGCTCTTAAAACAAAAGCATTGGATGTTAGAGGACCTGTGCTTTGTATCAGTTTCAAAAGCAGAGTTGAACTAGATATGGTCCGTATGTGTAGGAAACACAGTTCTTTTGTTCTCAGCACACACACTTTTTCGGTTATTAGAGTCTCTAGAAATCAAGAGCATGCTTCTTGCTCTAAAGAAGAGTGTGTTCATGGATGAGAACTTTGTTGTGTGTTTCCCTTCAGAAATGGAGTTAAATCCCAGTCTTTGTGTCTTCCTACAAGCAAGACATCTTTTAAGGTAAACTCACTCACCTTTCAGCTCCAACAAAACTATATCGTTGATGTAGCTCACACGTTTCTCGCTCTTAACTGAAAAGCATTGGATGTTAGTGGACCTGTGGTTTGTATCAGTTGCAGAAGCAGAGTTGAACTAGATATGCTCCAAATGTGTAGGAACCACCATTCTTTTCTTCTGACCACACTAACGTTTCCTGCTGTATTAGAGATTCTAGAATACAAGAGCGTGATTGGTGCTCTAAAGCAGAGTGTGTTTAATGGATGAGAACTGTGCTGTGTGTTTCCCTTCAGAAATGTAGTTAAATCCCAGGTTCTATGTCTTCCTATAAGCAAGACTTCGTTTAAGGTAACCTCAGTCACCTTTCAGCTCCAACAAAGCTACAACGTTCTAGACTCACACTTTTCTTGCTCCTAACTGTAAAGCATTGGATGTTAGAGGACCTGTGGTTTGTATCAGTTTCAGAAACAGAGTTGAACTAGCAATGGTCCTTATGTATAGGAAACACCATTCCTTTTTTCTGAGCACACTCTAGTTTCTGGCTCTATTAGAGACTCTAGAAATCAAGACCGTGATTCTGGCTCTAAAGCCGAGTCTGTTTCATGGATGAGAACTGTGCTGTGTGTTTCCCTTCAGAAATGGAGTTAAATCCCAGGCTCTGTGTCTTCCTACAAGCAAGACTTCGTTTAAGGTAAACTCAGTCACCTTTCAGCTCCAACAAAGCTAAATCGTTCTAGGCTCAAACGTTTCTTGCTCTTAAATGTAAAGCGTTAGATGTTAGAGGACCTGTGGTTTGTATCATTTTCAGAAGCAGAGTTGAACTAGAAATGGTCTGTATGTGTAGGAAACACCGTTCTTTTTTTCTGAGCAAACTCAAGTTTATGGCTCTATTAGAGATTCTAGAAATCAAGAGCGTGCTTCTTGCTCTAAAGCTGAGTGTGTTTCATGGATGAGAACTGTGCTGTGTGTTTCCCTTCAGAAATGGAGTTAAATCCCAGGCTTCGTGTCTTCCTACAAGGATGACTTCTTTTCAGGTAAACTCAGTCACATTCAGCTCCAACAAAACAACGTCGTTCACGTAGCTCACACGTTTCTCGCTCTTAACCAAAGAGCATTGGATGTTAGAGGAAGTGTGGTTTGTATCACTTTAAGAATCAGAGTTGAACTAGATATGGTCTCTAAGTGTATGAAACACCGTTCTTTTTCTGACCACAGTCACGTTTCCTGATTTATTAGAAACTCAAAAAGCAAGAGCGTGCTTCTTGCTCTAAATCGGAGTGTGTTTCATAAATGAGAACTGTGCTGTGTGTTACCCTTCAGAAAAGGAGTTAAATTCCAGGCTCTGTGTCTTCCTACAAGCAAGAATTCGTTTCAGGTTAACTCAGTCAGTTTTCAGCTCAAACAAAGCTACATTGTTCACTTAGCTCACACGTTTCTTGCTGTTAACTGAAAAGCATTGGATGTTAGAGGACCTGTGGTTTGTATCAGTTTCAGAAGCAGAGTTGAACTAGCAATGGTCCGTATGTGTAGGAAACACCGTTCTTTTTTTCTGAGCACCCTCATGTTTCTGGATCTATTAGAGAATCTAGAAATCAAGAGTGTGGTTCTTGCTCTAAAGCAGAGTGTGTTTCATGGATGAGAACTGTGCTGTGTGTTTCCCTTCAGAAATGGAGCTAAAACCCAGGCTCAGTGTCTTCCTACAAGCTAGATTTCGGTTCAGGTAAACTCAGTCAACTTTCAGCTCCAACAAAGCAACATCATTCAAGGCTCACACGTTTCTCACTCTTTACTCTAAAGCATTGGATATTAGAGGACCTGTGGTTTGTATCAGTTTCAGAAGCAGAGTTGAACTAGCAATGGTCCGTATGTGTAGGAAACACCGTTCTTTTTTTCTGAGCACACTCATGTTTCTGGCTCTATTAGAATATCTAGAAATCAAGAGCGTGCTTCTTGATCTAAAGCAGAGTGTCTTTCATGCATGAGAACTGTGCTGTGTGTTTCTCTTCAGAAATGGAGTTAAATCCCAGGCTCTGTGTCTTCCTACAAGAAAGACTTCGTTTAAGGTAAACTCAGTCACCTCTCAGCTCCAACAGAGCTACATCGTTCTAGGCTCACACGTTTCTTGCTCTTAAATGTAAAGCGTTAGATGTTAGAGGACCTGTGGTTTGTATCATTTTCAGAAGCAGAGTTGAACTAGAAATGGTCTGTATGTGTAGGAAACACCGTTCTTTTTTCTGAGCAAACTCAAGTTTATGGCTCTATTAGAGACTCTAGAAATCAAGAGCGTGCTTCTTGCTCTAAAGCTGAGTGTGTTTCATGGATGAGAACTGTGCTGTGTGTTTCCCTTCAGAAATGGAGTTAAATCCCAGGCTTCGTGTCTTCCTACAAGGATGACTTCTTTTCAGGTAAACTCAGTCACATTCAGCTCCAACAAAACAACATCGTTCACGTAGCTCACACGTTTCTCGCTCTTAACCGAAGAGCATTGGATGTTAGAGGAAGTGTGGTTTGTATCACTTTAAGAATCAGAGTTGAACTAGATATGGTCTCTATGTGTATGAAACACGGTTCTTTTCTTCTGACCACAGTCACGTTTCCTGATTTATTAGAAACTCAAAAAGCAAGAGCGTGCTTCTTGCTCTAAATCGGAGTGTGTTTCATAAATGAGAACTGTGCTGTGTGTTTCCCTTCAGAAATGGAGTTAAATTCCAGGCTCTGTGTCTTCCTACAAGCAAGAATTCGTTTCAGGTTAACTCAGTCAGTTTTCAGCTCAAACAAAGCTACATTGTTCACTTAGCTCACACGTTTCTTGCTGTTAACTGAAAAGCATTGGATGTTACAGGACCTGCGGTTTGTATCAGTTTCAGAAGCAGAGTTGAACTAGCAATGGTCCGTATGTGTAGGAAACACCGTTCTTTTTTTCTGAACACACTCACTTTACCTGTTTTATTAGAGATTCTAAAAAGCAAGAGCGTGCTTCTTGCTCCTAAATCATTGTGTGTTTCATGGTTGAGAACTGTGCTGGTTGTTTCCTTTCAGAAATGGAGTTAAATCACAGGCTCTGCATCTTTGTACAAGCAAGACTTCATTTCAGGTACTCAGTCACCTTTCAGGCCAAACAAAGCTACATAGTTCTAGGCTCACACGTTTCTTGCTCTTAAATGTAAAGCATTGGATGTTAGAGGACCTGTGCTTTGTATCAGTTTCAGAAGCAGAGTTGAACTAGATATGGTCTGTATATGTAGGAAAAACCGTTCGTTTTTTATGAGCACACTCAAATTTCTGGCTCTATTAGAATATCTAGAAATCAAGAGCGTGCTTCTTGATCTAAAGCAGAGTGTCTTTCATGCATGAGAACTGTGCTGTGTGTTTCCCTTCAGAAATGGAGTTAAATTCCAGGCTCTGTGTCTTCATACAAGCAAGACATCTTTTCAGGTAAACTCAGTCAACTTTCAGCTCCAACAAATCTACATCGTTCTAGGCTCACACGTTTCTTGCTCTTAAATGTAAAGCGTTAGATGTTAGAGGACCTGTGGTTTGTATCATTTTCAGAAGCAGAGTTGAACTAGAAATGGTCCGTATGTGTAGGAAACACCGTTCTTTTTTCTGAGCAAACTCAACTTTCTGGCTCTATTCGAGACTCTAGAAATCAAGAGCGTGCTTCTTGCTCTAAAGCTGAGTGTGTTTCATGGATGAGAACTGTGCTGTGTGTTTCCCTTCAGAAATGGAGTTAAATCCCAGGCTTCGTGTCTTCCTACAAGGATGACTTCTTTTCAGGTAAACTCAGTCACATTCAGCTCCAACAAAACAACGTCGTTCACGTAGCTCATACGTTTCTCGCTCTTAACCAAAGAGAATTGGATGTTAGAGGAAGTGTGGTTTGTATCACTTTAAGAATCAGAGTTGAACTAGATATGGTCTCTATGTGTATGAAACACCGTTCTTTTCTTCTGACCACAGTCACGTTTCCTGATTTATTAGAAACTCAAAAAGCAAGAGCGTGCTTCTTGCTCTAAATCGGAGTGTGTTTCATAAATGAGAACTGTGCTGTGTGTTACCCTTCAGAAATGGAGTTAAATTCCAGGCTCTGTGTCTTCCTACAAGCAAGAATTCGTTTCAGGTTAACTCAGTCAGTTTTCAGCTCAAACAAAGCTACATTGTTCACTTAGCTCACACGTTTCTTGCTGTTAACTGAAAAGCATTGGATGTTAGAGGACCTGTGGTTTGTATCAGTTTCAGAAGCAGAGTTGAACTAGCAATGGTCCGTATGTGTAGGAAACACCGTTCTTTTTTTCTGAGCACCCTCATGTTTCTGGATCTATTAGAGAATCTAGATATCAAGAGTGTGGTTCTTGCTCTAAAGCAGAGTGTGTTTCATGGATGAGAACTGTGCTGTGTGTTTCCCTTCAGAAATGGAGCTAAAACCCAGGCTCTGTGTCTTCCTACAAGCTAGATTTCGGTTCAGGTAAACTCAGTCACCTCTCAGCTCCAACAAAGCTACATCGTTCTAGGCTCACACGTTTCTTGCTCTTAAATGTAAAGCGTTAGATGTTAGAGGACCTGTGGTTTGTATCATTTTCAGAAGCAGAGTTGAACTAGAAATGGTCTGTATGTGTAGGAAACACCGTTCTTTTTTCTGAGCAAACTCAAGTTTATGGCTCTATTAGAGACTCTAGAAATCAAGAGCGTGCTTCTTGCTCTAAAGCTGAGTGTGTTTCATGGATGAGAACTGTGCTGTGTGTTTCCCTTCAGAAATGGAGTTAAATCCCAGGCTTCGTGTCTTCCTACAAGGATGACTTCTTTTCAGGTAAACTCAGTCACATTCAGCTCCAACAAAACAACATCGTTCACGTAGCTCACAGGTTTCTCGCTCTTAACCGAAGAGCATTGGATGTTAGAGGAAGTGTGGTTTGTATCACTTTAAGAATCAGAGTTGAACTAGATATGGTCTCTATGTGTATGAAACATGGTTCTTTTCTTCTGACCACAGTCACGTTTCCTGATTTATTAGAAACTCAAAAAGCAAGAGCGTGCTTCTTGCTCTAAATCTGAGTGTGTTTCATAAATGAGAACTGTGCTGTGTGTTTCCCTTCAGAAATGGAGTTAAATTCCAGGCTCTGTGTCTTCCTACAAGCAAGAATTCGTTTCAGGTTAACTCAGTCAGTTTTCAGCTCAAACAAAGCTACATTGTTCACTTAGCTCACACGTTTCTTGCTGTTAACTGAAAAGCATTGGATTTTACAGGACCTGCGGTTTGTATCAGTTTCAGAAGCAGAGTTGAACTAGCAATGGTCCGTATGTGTAGGAAACACCGTTCTTTTCTTCTGAACACACTCACTTTACCTGTTTTATTAGAGATTCTAAAAAGCAAGAGCGTGCTTCTTGCTCCTAAATCATTGTGTGTTTCATGGTTGAGAACTGTGCTGGTTGTTTCCTTTCAGAAATGGAGTTAAATCACAGGCTCTGCATCTTTGTACAAGCAAGACTTCATTTCAGGTACTCAGTCACCTTTCAGGCCAAACAAAGCTACATAGTTCTAGGCTCACACGTTTCTTGCTCTTAAATGTAAAGCATTGGATGTTAGAGGACCTGTGCTTTGTATCAGTTTCAGAAGCAGAGTTGAACTAGAAATGGTCTGTATATGTAGGAAACACCGTTCGTTTATTCTGAGCACACTCAAATTTCTGGCTCTAATAGAATATCTAGAAATCAAGAGCGTGCTTCTTGATCTAAAGCAGAGTGTCTTTCATGCATGAGAACTGTGCTGTGTGTTTCCCTTCAGAAATGGAGTTAAATTCCAGGCTCTGTGTCTTCCTACAAGCAAGACATCTTTTCAGGTAAACTCAGTCACCTTTCAGCTCCAACAAATCTACATCGTTCTAGGCTCACACGTTTCTTGCTCTTAAATGTAAAGTGTTAGATGTTAGAGGACCTGTGGTTTGTATCATTTTCAGAAGCAGAGTTGAACTAGAAATGGTCCGTATGTGTAGGAAACACCGTTCTTTTTTCTGAGCAAACTCAAGTTTCTGGCTCTATTCGAGACTCTAGAAATCAAGAGCGTGCTTCTTGCTCTAAAGCTGAGTGTGTTTCATGGTTGAGAACTGTGCTGTGTGTTTCTCTTCAGAAATGGAGTTAAATCCCAGGCTCTGTGTCTTCCGACAGGCAAGACACGTTTTCATATAAACTCAGTCACCTTTCAGCTCCAACAAAACTGCATAGTTCACGTAGCTCACACGTTTCTAGCTGTTAACTGAAAAGCATTGGCTTTTAGAGGAACTGTGTTTTCTATCACTTTCAGAAGCAGAGTTGAACTAGATATGGTCTGTATATGTAGGAAACACCGTTCGTTTTTTCTGAGCACACTCAAATTTCTGGCTCTATTAGAATATCTAGAATTCAAGAGCGTGCTTCTTGATCTAAAGCAGAGTGTCTTTCATGCATGAGAACTGTGCTGTGTGTTTCCCTTCAGAAATGGAGTTAAATTCCAGGCTCTGTGTCTTCCTACAAGCAAGACATCTTTTCAGGTAAACTCAGTCACCTTTCAGCTCAAACAAAGTAGATCATGCACGAAGCTCACACGTTTCTCGCTCTTAACTGTAAAGCATTGGATATTAGAGGACCTGTGTTTCGTATCAATTTCAGAAGCAGAGTTTAACTAGATATGGTCTGTATGTGTAGGAAACACCGTTCTTTTCTTCTGACCACACTCACGTTTCCTGCTGTATTAGAGATTGTAGAAAGCAAGAGCGTGCTTCGTGCTCTAAAGCATAGTGTGTTTCATGGATGAGAACTGTGCTGTGTGTTTCCCTTCAGAAATGGATTTAAATTCAAGGCTCTGGGTCTTCCTACAAGCAAGACATCTTTTCAGGTAAACTCAGTCACCTTTCAGCTCAAACCAAGCTAGATCATTCACGAAGCTCACACTTTTCTTGCTCTTAATTGTAAAGCATTGGATATTAGAGGACCTGTGGTTCGTATCAGTTTCAGAAGCAGTGTTGAACTAGATATGGTCTGTATGTGTAGGAAACACCGTTCTTTTTTTCTGAGCACCTCATGTTTCTGGATCTATTAGAGAATCTAGAAATCAAGAGTGTGGTTCTTGCTCTAAAGCAGAGTGTGTTTCATGGATGAGAACTGTGCTGGGTGTTTCCCTTCAGAAATGGAGCTAAAACCCAGGCTCTGTGTCTTCCTACAAGCTAGATTTCGGTTCAGGTAAACTCAGTCAAATTTCAGCTCCAACAAAGCAACATCATTCAAGGCTCACACGTTTCTCACTCTTTACTCTAAAGCATTGGATATTAGAGGACCTGTGGTTTGTATCAGTTTCAGAAGCAGAGCTGAACTAGCAATGGTCCTTATGTATAGGAAACACCGTTCCTTTTTTCTGAGCACACTCTAGTTTCCGGCTCTATTAGAGACTCAAGAAATCAAGACCGTGATTCTGGCTCTAAAGCCGAGTCTGTTTCATGGATGAGAACTGTGCTGTGGGTTTCCCTTCAGAAATGAAGTTAAATCCCAGGCTCTGTGTCTTCCTACAAGCAAGACTTCGTTTAAGGTAAACTCAGTCACCTTTCAGCTCCAACAAAGCTACATCGTTCTAGGCTCACACGTTTCTTGCTCTTAAATGTAAAGCGTTAGATGTTAGAGGACCTGTGGATTGTATCATTTTCAGAAGCAGAGTTGAACTAGAAATGGTCCGTATGTGTAGGAAACACCGTTCTTTTTTCTGAGCAAACTCAAGTTTCTGGCTCTATTAGAGACTCTAGAAATCAAGAGCGTGCTTCTTGCTCTAAAGCTGAGTGTGTTTCATGGATGAGAACTGTGCTGTGTGTTTCCCTTCAGAAATGGAGTTAAATCCCAGGCTTCGTGTCTTCCTACAAGGATGACTTCTTTTCAGGTAAACTCAGTCACATTCAGCTCCAACAAAACACCATCATTCACGTAGCTCACACGTTTCTCGCTCTTAACCGAAGAGCATTGGATGTTAGAGGAAGTGTGGTTTGTAATACTTTAAGAATCAGAGTTGAACTAGATATGGTCTCTATGTGTATGAAACACCGTTCTTTTCTTCTGACCACAGTCACGTTTCCTGATTTATTAGAAACTCAAAAAGCAAGAGCGTGCTTCTTGCTCTAAATCGGAGTGTGTTTCATAAATGAGAACTGTGCTGTGTGTTACCCTTCAGAAATGGAGTTAAATTCCAGGCTCTGTGTCTTCCTACAAGCAAGAATTCGTTTCAGGTTAACTCAGTCAGTTTTCAGCTCAAACAAAGCTACATTGTTCACTTAGCTCACACGTTTCTTGCTGTTAACTGAAAAGCATTGGATGTTAGAGGACCTGTGGTTTGTATCAGTTTCAGAAGCAGAGTTGAACTAGCAATGGTCCGTATGTGTAGGAAACACCGTTCTTTTCTTCTGAACACACTCACTTTACCTGTTTTATTAGAGATTCTAAAAAGCAAGAGCGTGCTTCTTGCTCCTAAATCATTGTGTGTTTCATGGTTGAGAACTGTGCTGGTTGTTTCCTTTCAGAAATGGAGTTAAATCACAGGTTCTGCATCTGTGTACAAGCAAGACTTCATTTCAGGTACTCAGTCACCTTTCAGGCCAAACAAAGCTACATAGTTCTAGGCTCACACGTTTCTTGCTCTTAAATGTAAAGCATTGGATGTTAGAGGACCTGTGCTCTGTATCAGATTCAGAAGCAGAGTTGAACTAGATATGGTCTGTATATGTAGGAAACACCGTTCGTTTTTTCTGAGCACACTCAAATTTCTGGCTCTATTAGAATATCTAGAAATCAAGAGCGTGCTTCTTGATCTAAAGCAGAGTGTCTTTCATGCATGAGAACTGTGCTGTGTGTTTCCCTTCAGAAATGGAGTTAAATTCCAGGCTCTGTGTCTTCCTACAAGCAAGACATCTTTTCAGGTAAACTCAGTCACCTTTCAGCTCAAACAAAGTAGATCATGCACGAAGCTCACACGTTTCTCGCTCTTAACTGTAAAGCATTGGATATTAGAGGACCTGTGTTTCGTATCAATTTCAGAAGCAGAGTTTAACTAGATATGGTCTGTATGTGTAGGAAACACCGTTCTTTTCTTCTGACCACACTCACGTTTCCTGCTGTATTAGAGATTGTAGAAAGCAAGAGCGTGCTTCGTGCTCTAAAGCATAGTGTGTTTCATGGATGAGAACTGTGCTGTGTGTTTCCCTTCAGAAATGGATTTAAATTCAAGGCTCTGGGTCTTCCTACAAGCAAGACATCTTTTCAGGTAAACTCAGTCACCTTTCAGCTCAAACCAAGCTAGATCATTCACGAAGCTCACACTTTTCTTGCTCTTAATTGTAAAGCATTGGATATTAGAGGACCTGTGGTTCGTATCAGTTTCAGAAGCAGTGTTGAACTAGATATGGTCTGTATGTGTAGGAAACACCGTTCTTTTTTTCTGAACACCCTCATGTTTCTGGATCTATTAGAGAATCTAGAAATCAAGAGTGTGGTTCTTGCTCTAAAGCAGAGTGTGTTTCATGGATGAGAACTGTGCTGGGTGTTTCCCTTCAGAAATGGAGCTAAAACCCAGGCTCTGTGTCTTCCTACAAGCTAGATTTCGGTTCAGGTAAACTCAGTCAAATTTCAGCTCCAACAAAGCAACATCATTCAAGGCTCACACGTTTCTCACTCTTTACTCTAAAGCATTGGATATTAGAGGACCTGTGGTTTGTATCAGTTTCAGAAGCAGAGCTGAACTAGCAATGGTCCTTATGTATAGGAAACACCGTTCCTTTTTTCTGAGCACACTCTAGTTTCCGGCTCTATTAGAGACTCTAGAAATCAAGACCGTGATTCTGGCTCTAAAGCCGAGTCTGTTTCATGGATGAGAACTGTGCTGTGGGTTTCCCTTCAGAAATGAAGTTAAATCCCAGGCTCTGTGTCTTCCTACAAGCAAGACTTCGTTTAAGGTAAACTCAGTCACCTTTCAGCTCCAACAAAGCTACATCGTTCTAGGCTCACACGTTTCTTGCTCTTAAATGTAAAGCGTTAGATGTTAGAGGACCTGTGGATTGTATCATTTTCAGAAGCAGAGTTGAACTAGAAATGGTCCGTATGTGTAGGAAACACCGTTCTTTTTTCTGAGCAAACTCAAGTTTCTGGCTCTATTCGAGACTCTAGAAATCAAGAGCGTGCTTCTTGCTCTAAAGCTGAGTGTGTTTCATGGATGAGAACTGTGCTGTGTGTTTCCCTTCAGAAATGGAGTTAAATCCCAGGCTTCGTGTCTTCCTACAAGGATGACTTCTTTTCAGGTAAACTCAGTCACATTCAGCTCCAACAAAACACCATCATTCACGTAGCTCACACGTTTCTCGCTCTTAACCGAAGAGCATTGGATGTTAGAGGAAGTGTGGTTTGTAATACTTTAAGAATCAGAGTTGAACTAGATATGGTCTCTATGTGTATGAAACACCGTTCTTTTCTTCTGACCACAGTCACGTTTCCTGATTTATTAGAAACTCAAAAAGCAAGAGCGTGCTTCATGCTCTAAATCGGAGTGTGTTTCATAAATGAGAACTGTGCTGTGTGTTACCCTTCAGAAATGGAGTTAAATTCCAGGCTCTGTGTCTTCCTACAAGCAAGAATTCGTTTCAGGTTAACTCAGTCAGTTTTCAGCTCAAACAAAGCTACATTGTTCACTTAGCTCACACGTTTCTTGCTGTTAACTGAAAAGCATTGGATGTTAGAGGACCTGTGGTTTGTATCAGTTTCAGAAGCAGAGTTGAACTAGCAATGGTCCGTATGTGTAGGAAACAACGTTCTTTTCTTCTGAACACACTCACTTTACCTGTTTTATTAGAGATTCTAAAAAGCAAGAGCGTGCTTCTTGCTCCTAAATCATTGTGTGTTTCATGGTTGAGAACTGTGCTGGTTGTTTCCTTTCAGAAATGGAGTTAAATCACAGGCTCTGCATCTTTGTACAAGCAAGACTTCATTTCAGGTACTCAGTCACCTTTCAGGCCAAACAAAGCTACATAGTTCTAGGCTCACACGTTTCTTGCTCTTAAATATAAAGCATTGGATGTTAGAGGACCTGTGCTTTGTATCAGTTTCAGAAGCAGAGTTGAACTAGATATGGTCTGTATATGTAGGAAACACCGTTCGTTTTTTCTGAGCACACTCAAATTTCTGGCTCTATTAGAATATCTAGAAATCAAGAGCGTGCTTCTTGATCTAAAGCAGAGTGTCTTTCATGCATGAGAACTGTGCTGTGTGTTTCCCTTCAGAAATGGAGTTAAATTCCAGGCTCTGTGTCTTCCTACAAGCAAGACATCTTTTCAGGTAAACTCAGTCACCTTTCAGCTCCAACAAATCTACATCGTTCTAGGCTCACACGTTTCTTGCTCTTAAATGTAAAGCGTTAGATGTTAGAGGACCTGTGGTTTGTATCATTTTCAGAAGCAGAGTTGAACTAGAAATGGTCCGTATGTGTAGGAAACACCGTTCTTTTTTCTGAGCAAACTCAAGTTTCTGGCTCTATTCGAGACTCTAGAAATCAATAGCGTGCGTCTTGCTCTAAAGCTGAGTGTGTTTCATGGTTGAGAACTGTGCTGTGTGTTTCTCTTCAGAAATGGAGTTAAATCCCAGGCTCTGTGTCTTCCGACAGGCAAGACACGTTTTCATATAAACTCAGTCACCTTTCAGCTCCAACAAAACTACATAGTTCACGTAGCTCACACGTTGCTAGCTGTTAACTGAAAAGCATTGGATTTTAGAGGAACTGTGTTTTCTATCACTTTCAGAAGCAGAGTTGAACTAGATATTGTCTGTATGTGTAGGAACCACCGTTCTTTTGTTCTGACGACACACACGTTTCTGCTTTATTAGAGATTCTAGTAAGCAAGAGCGTGCTTCTTGCTCTAAAGCAGAGTGTCTTTCATGGATGAGAACTGTGCTGTGTGTTTCCCTTAAGAAATGGAGTTAATTCCAGGCTCTGTGTCTTCCTACAAGCAAGACTTCTTTTCAGGTAAACGCAGTCACCTTTCAGCTCACACAAACTAGATCATTCACGAAGCTCACAAGTTTCTAGCTCTTAACTGTAAAGCATTGGATATTAGAGGACCTGTGTTTCGTATCAGTTTCAGTAGCAGTGTTTAACTAGATATGGTCTGTATGTGTAGCAAACACTGTTCTTTTCTTCTGACCACACTCACGTTTCCTGCTATATTAGAGATTCTAGAAAGCAAGAGTGTGCTTCGTGCTCTAAAGCATAGTATGTTTCATGGATGAGAACTGTGCTGTGTATTTCCCTTCAGAAATAGATTTAAATTCAAGGGTCTGGGTCTTCCTACAAGCAAGACATCTTTTTAGGTAAACTCAGTCACATTTCAGCTCAAACAAAGCTAGATCATTCATGAAGCTCACACGTTTCTCGCTCTTAACTGTAAAGCATTGGATATTAGAGGCCCTGTTGTTCGTATCAGTTTCAGAAGCAGAGTTGAACTAGATATGGTCTGTATGTGTAGGAAACACCGTTCTTTTTTTCTGAGCACACTCAAGTTTGTGGATATATTAGAGAATCTAGAAATCAAGAGTGTGCTTCTTGCTCTAAAGCAGAGTGTGTTTCATGGATGAGAACTGTGCTGTGTGTTTCCCTTCAGAAATGGAGCTAAAACCCAGGCTCTGTGTCTTCCTACAAGCTAGATTTCGGTTCAGGTAAACTCAGTCAACTTTCAGCTCCAACAAAGCAACATCATTCAAGGCTCACACGTTTCTTGCTCTTAAATGGAAAGCGTTAGATGTTAGAGGACCTGTGGTTTGTATCATTTTCAGAAGCAGAGTTGAACTAGAAATGGTCTGTATGTGTAGGAAACACCGTTCTTTTTTCTGAGCAAACTCAAGTTTCTGGCTCTATTCGAGACTCTAGAAATCAAGAGCGTGCTTCTTGCTCTAAAGCTGAGTGTGTTTCATGGATGAGAACTGTGCTGTGTGTTTCCCTTCAGAAATGGAGCTAAAACCCAGGCTCTGTGTCTTCCTACAAGCTAGATTTCGGTTCAGGTAAACTCAGTCAAATTTCAGCTCCAACAAAGCAACATCATTCAAGGCTCACACGTTTCTCACTCTTTACTCTAAAGCATTGGATATTAGAGGACCTGTGGTTTGTATCAGTTTCAGAAGCAGAGCTGAACTAGCAATGGTCCTTATGTATAGGAAACACCGTTCCTTTTTTCTGAGCACACTCTAGTTTCCGGCTCTATTAGAGACTCTAGAAATCAAGACCGTGATTCTGGCTCTAAAGCCGAGTCTGTTTCATGGATGAGAACTGTGCTGTGGGTTTCCCTTCAGAAATGAAGTTAAATCCCAGGCTCTGTGTCTTCCTACAAGCAAGACTTCGTTTAAGGTAAACTCAGTCACCTTTCAGCTCCAACAAAGCTACATCGTTCTAGGCTCACACGTTTCTTGCTCTTAAATGTAAAGCGTTAGATGTTAGAGGACCTGTGGATTGTATCATTTTCAGAAGCAGAGTTGAACTAGAAATGGTCCGTATGTGTAGGAAACACCGTTCTTTTTTCTGAGCAAACTCAAGTTTCTGGCTCTATTCGAGACTCTAGAAATCAAGAGCGTGCTTCTTGCTCTAAAGCTGAGTGTGTTTCATGGATGAGAACTGTGCTGTGTGTTTCCCTTCAGAAATGGAGTTAAATCCCAGGCTTCGTGTCTTCCTACAAGGATGACTTCTTTTCAGGTAAACTCAGTCACATTCAGCTCCAACAAAACACCATCATTCACGTAGCTCACACGTTTCTCGCTCTTAACCGAAGAGCATTGGATGTTAGAGGAAGTGTGGTTTGTAATACTTTAAGAATCAGAGTTGAACTAGATATGGTCTCTATGTGTATGAAACACCGTTCTTTTCTTCTGACCACAGTCACGTTTCCTGATTTATTAGAAACTCAAAAAGCAAGAGCGTGCTTCATGCTCTAAATCGGAGTGTGTTTCATAAATGAGAACTGTGCTGTGTGTTACCCTTCAGAAATGGAGTTAAATTCCAGGCTCTGTGTCTTCCTACAAGCAAGAATTCGTTTCAGGTTAACTCAGTCAGTTTTCAGCTCAAACAAAGCTACATTGTTCACTTAGCTCACACGTTTCTTGCTGTTAACTGAAAAGCATTGGATGTTAGAGGACCTGTGGTTTGTATCAGTTTCAGAAGCAGAGTTGAACTAGCAATGGTCCGTATGTGTAGGAAACACCGTTCTTTTCTTCTGAACACACTCACTTTACCTGTTTTATTAGAGATTCTAAAAAGCAAGAGCGTGCTTCTTGCTCCTAAATCATTGTGTGTTTCATGGTTGAGAACTGTGCTGGTTGTTTCCTTTCAGAAATGGAGTTAAATCACAGGCTCTGCATCTTTGTACAAGCAAGACTTCATTTCAGGTACTCAGTCACCTTTCAGGCCAAACAAAGCTACATAGTTCTAGGCTCACACGTTTCTTGCTCTTAAATATAAAGCATTGGATGTTAGAGGACCTGTGCTTTGTATCAGTTTCAGAAGCAGAGTTGAACTAGATATGGTCTGTATATGTAGGAAACACCGTTCGTTTTTTCTGAGCACACTCAAATTTCTGGCTCTATTAGAATATCTAGAAATCAAGAGCGTGCTTCTTGATCTAAAGCAGAGTGTCTTTCATGCATGAGAACTGTGCTGTGTGTTTCCCTTCAGAAATGGAGTTAAATTCCAGGCTCTGTGTCTTCCTACAAGCAAGACATCTTTTCAGGTAAACTCAGTCACCTTTCAGCTCCAACAAATCTACATCGTTCTAGGCTCACACGTTTCTTGCTCTTAAATGTAAAGCGTTAGATGTTAGAGGACCTGTGGTTTGTATCATTTTCAGAAGCAGAGTTGAACTAGAAATGGTCCGTATGTGTAGGAAACACCGTTCTTTTTTCTGAGCAAACTCAAGTTTCTGGCTCTATTCGAGACTCTAGAAATCAATAGCGTGCGTCTTGCTCTAAAGCTGAGTGTGTTTCATGGTTGAGAACTGTGCTGTGTGTTTCTCTTCAGAAATGGAGTTAAATCCCAGGCTCTGTGTCTTCCGACAGGCAAGACACGTTTTCATATAAACTCAGTCACCTTTCAGCTCCAACAAAACTACATAGTTCACGTAGCTCACACGTTTCTAGCTGTTAACTGAAAAGCATTGGATTTTAGAGGAACTGTGTTTTCTATCACTTTCAGAAGCAGAGTTGAACTAGATATTGTCTGTATGTGTAGGAACCACCGTTCTTTTGTTCTGACGACACACACGTTTCTGCTTTATTAGAGATTCTAGTAAGCAAGAGCGTGCTTCTTGCTCTAAAGCAGAGTGTCTTTCATGGATGAGAACTGTGCTGTGTGTTTCCCTTAAGAAATGGAGTTAATTCCAGGCTCTGTGTCTTCCTACAAGCAAGACTTCTTTTCAGGTAAACGCAGTCACCTTTCAGCTCACACAAACTAGATCATTCACGAAGCTCACAAGTTTCTAGCTCTTAACTGTAAAGCATTGGATATTAGAGGACCTGTGTTTCGTATCAGTTTCAGTAGCAGTGTTTAACTAGATATGGTCTGTATGTGTAGCAAACACTGTTCTTTTCTTCTGACCACACTCACGTTTCCTGCTATATTAGAGATTCTAGAAAGCAAGAGTGTGCTTCGTGCTCTAAAGCATAGTATGTTTCATGGATGAGAACTGTGCTGTGTATTTCCCTTCAGAAATAGATTTAAATTCAAGGGTCTGGGTCTTCCTACAAGCAAGACATCTTTTTAGGTAAACTCAGTCACATTTCAGCTCAAACAAAGCTAGATCATTCATGAAGCTCACACGTTTCTCGCTCTTAACTGTAAAGCATTGGATATTAGAGGCCCTGTTGTTCGTATCAGTTTCAGAAGCAGAGTTGAACTAGATATGGTCTGTATGTGTAGGAAACACCGTTCTTTTTTTCTGAGCACACTCAAGTTTGTGGATATATTAGAGAATCTAGAAATCAAGAGTGTGCTTCTTGCTCTAAAGCAGAGTGTGTTTCATGGATGAGAACTGTGCTGTGTGTTTCCCTTCAGAAATGGAGCTAAAACCCAGGCTCTGTGTCTTCCTACAAGCTAGATTTCGGTTCAGGTAAACTCAGTCAACTTTCAGCTCCAACAAAGCAACATCATTCAAGGCTCACACGTTTCTTGCTCTTAAATGGAAAGCGTTAGATGTTAGAGGACCTGTGGTTTGTATCATTTTCAGAAGCAGAGTTGAACTAGAAATGGTCTGTATGTGTAGGAAACACCGTTCTTTTTTCTGAGCAAACTCAAGTTTCTGGCTCTATTCGAGACTCTAGAAATCAAGAGCGTGCTTCTTGCTCTAAAGCTGAGTGTGTTTCATGGATGAGAACTGTGCTGTGTGTTTCCCTTCAGAAATGGAGCTAAAACCCAGGCTCTGTGTCTTCCTACAAGCTAGATTTCGGTTCAGGTAAACTCAGTCAAATTTCAGCTCCAACAAAGCAACATCATTCAAGGCTCACACGTTTCTCACTCTTTACTCTAAAGCATTGGATATTAGAGGACCTGTGGTTTGTATCAGTTTCAGAAGCAGAGCTGAACTAGCAATGGTCCTTATGTATAGGAAACACCGTTCCTTTTTTCTGAGCACACTCTAGTTTCCGGCTCTATTAGAGACTCTAGAAATCAAGACCGTGATTCTGGCTCTAAAGCCGAGTCTGTTTCATGGATGAGAACTGTGCTGTGGGTTTCCCTTCAGAAATGAAGTTAAATCCCAGGCTCTGTGTCTTCCTACAAGCAAGACTTCGTTTAAGGTAAACTCAGTCACCTTTCAGCTCCAACAAAGCTACATCGTTCTAGGCTCACACGTTTCTTGCTCTTAAATGTAAAGCGTTAGATGTTAGAGGACCTGTGGATTGTATCATTTTCAGAAGCAGAGTTGAACTAGAAATGGTCCGTATGTGTAGGAAACACCGTTCTTTTTTCTGAGCAAACTCAAGTTTCTGGCTCTATTCGAGACTCTAGAAATCAAGAGCGTGCTTCTTGCTCTAAAGCTGAGTGTGTTTCATGGATGAGAACTGTGCTGTGTGTTTCCCTTCAGAAATGGAGTTAAATCCCAGGCTTCGTGTCTTCCTACAAGGATGACTTCTTTTCAGGTAAACTCAGTCACATTCAGCTCCAACAAAACACCATCATTCACGTAGCTCACACGTTTCTCGCTCTTAACCGAAGAGCATTGGATGTTAGAGGAAGTGTGGTTTGTAATACTTTAAGAATCAGAGTTGAACTAGATATGGTCTCTATGTGTATGAAACACCGTTCTTTTCTTCTGACCACAGTCACGTTTCCTGATTTATTAGAAACTCAAAAAGCAAGAGCGTGCTTCATGCTCTAAATCGGAGTGTGTTTCATAAATGAGAACTGTGCTGTGTGTTACCCTTCAGAAATGGAGTTAAATTCCAGGCTCTGTGTCTTCCTACAAGCAAGAATTCGTTTCAGGTTAACTCAGTCAGTTTTCAGCTCAAACAAAGCTACATTGTTCACTTAGCTCACACGTTTCTTGCTGTTAACTGAAAAGCATTGGATGTTAGAGGACCTGTGGTTTGTATCAGTTTCAGAAGCAGAGTTGAACTAGCAATGGTCCGTATGTGTAGGAAACACCGTTCTTTTCTTCTGAACACACTCACTTTACCTGTTTTATTAGAGATTCTAAAAAGCAAGAGCGTGCTTCTTGCTCCTAAATCATTGTTTGTTTCATGGTTGAGAACTGTGCTGGTTGTTTCCTTTCAGAAATGGAGTTAAATCACAGGCTCTGCATCTTTGTACAAGCAAGACTTCATTTCAGGTACTCAGTCACCTTTCAGGCCAAACAAAGCTACATAGTTCTAGGCTCACACGTTTCTTGCTCTTAAATATAAAGCATTGGATGTTAGAGGACCTGTGCTTTGTATCAGTTTCAGAAGCAGAGTTGAACTAGATATGGTCTGTATATGTAGGAAACACCGTTCGTTTTTTCTGAGCACACTCAAATTTCTGGCTCTATTAGAATATCTAGAAATCAAGAGCGTGCTTCTTGATCTAAAGCAGAGTGTCTTTCATGCATGAGAACTGTGCTGTGTGTTTCCCTTCAGAAATGGAGTTAAATTCCAGGCTCTGTGTCTTCCTACAAGCAAGACATCTTTTCAGGTAAACTCAGTCACCTTTCAGCTCCAACAAATCTACATCGTTCTAGGCTCACACGTTTCTTGCTCTTAAATGTAAAGCGTTAGATGTTAGAGGACCTGTGGTTTGTATCATTTTCAGAAGCAGAGTTGAACTAGAAATGGTCCGTATGTGTAGGAAACACCGTTCTTTTTTCTGAGCAAACTCAAGTTTCTGGCTCTATTCGAGACTCTAGAAATCAATAGCGTGCGTCTTGCTCTAAAGCTGAGTGTGTTTCATGGTTGAGAACTGTGCTGTGTGTTTCTCTTCAGAAATGGAGTTAAATCCCAGGCTCTGTGTCTTCCGACAGGCAAGACACGTTTTCATATAAACTCAGTCACCTTTCAGCTCCAACAAAACTACATAGTTCACGTAGCTCACACGTTTCTAGCTGTTAACTGAAAAGCATTGGATTTTAGAGGAACTGTGTTTTCTATCACTTTCAGAAGCAGAGTTGAACTAGATATTGTCTGTATGTGTAGGAACCACCGTTCTTTTGTTCTGACGACACACACGTTTCTGCTTTATTAGAGATTCTAGTAAGCAAGAGCGTGCTTCTTGCTCTAAAGCAGAGTGTCTTTCATGGATGAGAACTGTGCTGTGTGTTTCCCTTAAGAAATGGAGTTAATTCCAGGCTCTGTGTCTTCCTACAAGCAAGACTTCTTTTCAGGTAAACGCAGTCACCTTTCAGCTCACACAAACTAGATCATTCACGAAGCTCACAAGTTTCTAGCTCTTAACTGTAAAGCATTGGATATTAGAGGACCTGTGTTTCGTATCAGTTTCAGTAGCAGTGTTTAACTAGATATGGTCTGTATGTGTAGCAAACACTGTTCTTTTCTTCTGACCACACTCACGTTTCCTGCTATATTAGAGATTCTAGAAAGCAAGAGTGTGCTTCGTGCTCTAAAGCATAGTATGTTTCATGGATGAGAACTGTGCTGTGTATTTCCCTTCAGAAATAGATTTAAATTCAAGGGTCTGGGTCTTCCTACAAGCAAGACATCTTTTTAGGTAAACTCAGTCACATTTCAGCTCAAACAAAGCTAGATCATTCATGAAGCTCACACGTTTCTCGCTCTTAACTGTAAAGCATTGGATATTAGAGGCCCTGTTGTTCGTATCAGTTTCAGAAGCAGAGTTGAACTAGATATGGTCTGTATGTGTAGGAAACACCGTTCTTTTTTTCTGAGCACACTCAAGTTTGTGGATATATTAGAGAATCTAGAAATCAAGAGTGTGCTTCTTGCTCTAAAGCAGAGTGTGTTTCATGGATGAGAACTGTGCTGTGTGTTTCCCTTCAGAAATGGAGCTAAAACCCAGGCTCTGTGTCTTCCTACAAGCTAGATTTCGGTTCAGGTAAAGTCAGTCAACTTTCAGCTCCAACAAAGCAACATCATTCAAGGCTCACACGTTTCTTGCTCTTAAATGGAAAGCGTTAGATGTTAGAGGACCTGTGGTTTGTATCATTTTCAGAAGCAGAGTTGAACTAGAAATGGTCTGTATGTGTAGGAAACACCGTTCTTTTTTCTGAGCAAACTCAAGTTTCTGGCTCTATTCGAGACTCTAGAAATCAAGAGCGTGCTTCTTGCTCTAAAGCTGAGTGTGTTTCATGGATGAGAACTGTGCTGTGTGTTTCCCTTCAGAAATGGAGCTAAAACCCAGGCTCTGTGTCTTCCTACAAGCTAGATTTCGGTTCAGGTAAACTCAGTCAAATTTCAGCTCCAACAAAGCAACATCATTCAAGGCTCACACGTTTCTCACTCTTTACTCTAAAGCATTGGATATTAGAGGACCTGTGGTTTGTATCAGTTTCAGAAGCAGAGCTGAACTAGCAATGGTCCTTATGTATAGGAAACACCGTTCCTTTTTTCTGAGCACACTCTAGTTTCCGGCTCTATTAGAGAATCTAGAAATCAAGACCGTGATTCTGGCTCTAAAGCCGAGTCTGTTTCATGGATGAGAACTGTGCTGTGGGTTTCCCTTCAGAAATGAAGTTAAATCCCAGGCTCTGTGTCTTCCTACAAGCAAGACTTCGTTTAAGGTAAACTCAGTCACCTTTCAGCTCCAACAAAGCTACATCGTTCTAGGCTCACACGTTTCTTGCTCTTAAATGTAAAGCGTTAGATGTTAGAGGACCTGTGGATTGTATCATTTTCAGAAGCAGAGTTGAACTAGAAATGGTCCGTATGTGTAGGAAACACCGTTCTTTTTTCTGAGCAAACTCAAGTTTCTGGCTCTATTAGAGACTCTAGAAATCAAGAGCGTGCTTCTTGCTCTAAAGCTGAGTGTGTTTCATGGATGAGAACTGTGCTGTGTGTTTCCCTTCAGAAATGGAGTTAAATCCCAGGCTTCGTGTCTTCCTACAAGGATGACTTCTTTTCAGGTAAACTCAGTCACATTCAGCTCCAACAAAACACCATCATTCACGTAGCTCACACGTTTCTCGCTCTTAACCGAAGAGCATTGGATGTTAGAGGAAGTGTGGTTTGTAATACTTTAAGAATCAGAGTTGAACTAGATATGGTATCTATGTGTATGAAACACCGTTCTTTTCTTCTGACCACAGTCACGTTTCCTGATTTATTAGAAACTCAAAAAGCAAGAGCGTGCTTCATGCTCTAAATCGGAGTGTGTTTCATAAATGAGAACTGTGCTGTGTGTTACCCTTCAGAAATGGAGTTAAATTCCAGGCTCTGTGTCTTCCTACAAGCAAGAATTCGTTTCAGGTTAACTCAGTCAGTTTTCAGCTCAAACAAAGCTACATTGTTCACTTAGCTCACACGTTTCTTGCTGTTAACTGAAAAGCATTGGATGTTAGAGGACCTGTGGTTTGTATCAGTTTCAGAAGCAGAGTTGAACTAGCAATGGTCCGTATGTGTAGGAAACACCGTTCTTTTCTTCTGAACACACTCACTTTACCTGTTTTATTAGAGATTCTAAAAAGCAAGAGCGTGCTTCTTGCTCCTAAATCATTGTGTGTTTCATGGTTGAGAACTGTGCTGGTTGTTTCCTTTCAGAAATGGAGTTAAATCACAGGCTCTGCATCTTTGTACAAGCAAGACTTCATTTCAGGTACTCAGTCACCTTTCAGGCCAAACAAAGCTACATAGTTCTAGGCTCACACGTTTCTTGCTCTTAAATGTAAAGCATTGGATGTTAGAGGACCTGTGCTTTGTATCAGTTTCAGAAGCAGAGTTGAACTAGATATGGTCTGTATATGTAGGAAACACCGTTCGTTTTTTCTGAGCACACTCAAATTTCTGGCTCTATTAGAATATCTAGAAATCAAGAGCGTGCTTCTTGATCTAAAGCAGAGTGTCTTTCATGCATGAGAACTGTGCTGTGTGTTTCCCTTCAGAAATGGAGTTAAATTCCAGGCTCTGTGTCTTCCTACAAGCAAGACATCTTTTCAGGTAAACTCAGTCAACTTTCAGCTCCAACAAATCTACATCGTTCTAGGCTCACACGTTTCTTGCTCTTAAATGTAAAGCGTTAGATGTTAGAGGACCTGTGGTTTGTATCATTTTCAGAAGCAGAGTTGAACTAGAAATGGTCCGTATGTGTAGGAAACACCGTTCTTTTTTCTGAGCAAACTCAAGTTTCTGGCTCTATTCGAGACTCTAGAAATCAATAGCGTGCTTCTTGCTCTAAAGCTGAGTGTGTTTCATGGTTGAGAACTGTGCTGTGTGTTTCTCTTCAGAAATGGAGTTAAATCCCAGGCTCTGTGTCTTCTGACAGGCAAGACACGTTTTCATATAAACTCAGTCACCTTTCAGCTCCAACAAAACTACATAGTTCACGTAGCTCACACGTTTCTAGCTGTTAACTGAAAAGCATTGGATTTTAGAGGAACTGTGTTTTCTATCACTTTCAGAAGCAGAGTTGAACTAGATATTGTCTGTATGTGTAGGAACCACCGTTCTTTTGTTCTGACGACACACACGTTTCTGCTTTATTAGAGATTCTAGTAAGCAAGAGCGTGCTTCTTGCTCTAAAGCAGAGTGTGTTTCATGGATGAGAACTGTGCTGTGTGTTTCCCTTAAGAAATGGAGTTAATTCCAGGCTCTGTGTCTTCCTACAAGCAAGACTTCTTTTCAGGTAAACGCAGTCACCTTTCAGCTCACACAAACTAGATCATTCACGAAGCTCACAAGTTTCTAGCTCTTAACTGTAAAGCATTGGATATTAGAGGACCTGTGTTTCGTATCAGTTTCACTAGCAGTGTTTAACTAGATATGGTCTGTATGTGTAGCAAACACTGTTCTTTTCTTCTGACCACACTCACGTTTCCTGCTATATTAGAGATTCTAGAAAGCAAGAGTGTGCTTCGTGCTCTAAAGCATAGTATGTTTCATGGATGAGAACTGTGCTGTGTATTTCCCTTCAGAAATAGATTTAAATTCAAGGGTCTGGGTCTTCCTACAAGCAAGACATCTTTTTAGGTAAACTCAGTCACATTTCAGCTCAAACAAAGCTAGATCATTCATGAAGCTCACACGTTTCTCGCTCTTAACTGTAAAGCATTGGATATTAGAGGCCCTGTTGTTCGTATCAGTTTCAGAAGCAGAGTTGAACTAGATATGGTCTGTATGTGTAGGAAACACCGTTCTTTTTTTCTGAGCACACTCAAGTTTGTGGATATATTAGAGAATCTAGAAATCAAGAGTGTGCTTCTTGCTCTAAAGCAGAGTGTGTTTCATGGATGAGAACTGTGCTGTGTGTTTCCCTTCAGAAATGGAGCTAAAACCCAGGCTCTGTGTCTTCCTACAAGCTAGATTTCGGTTCAGGTAAACTCAGTCAACTTTCAGCTCCAACAAAGCAACATCATTCAAGGCTCACACGTTTCTTGCTCTTAAATGGAAAGCGTTAGATGTTAGAGGACCTGTGGTTTGTATCATTTTCAGAAGCAGAGTTGAACTAGAAATGGTCTGTATGTGTAGGAAACACCGTTCTTTTTTCTGAGCAAACTCAAGTTTCTGGCTCTATTCGAGACTCTAGAAATCAAGAGCGTGCTTCTTGCTCTAAAGCTGAGTGTGTTTCATGGTTGAGAACTGTGCTGTGTGTTTCTCTTCAGAAATGGAGTTAAATCCCAGGCTCTGTGTCTTCCGACAGGCAAGACACGTTTTCATATAAACTCAGTCACCTTTCAGCTCCAACAAAACTGCATAGTTCACGTAGCTCACACGTTTCTAGCTGTTAACTGAAAAGCATTGGCTTTTAGAGGAACTGTGTTTTCTATCACTTTCAGAAGCAGAGTTGAACTAGATATGGTCTGTATATGTAGGAAACACCGTTCGTTTTTTCTGAGCACACTCAAATTTCTGGCTCTATTAGAATATCTAGAAATCAAGAGCGTGCTTCTTGATCTAAAGCAGAGTGTGTTTCATGGATGAGAACTGTGCTGGGTGTTTCCCTTCAGAAATGGAGCTAAAACCCAGGCTCTGTGTCTTCCTACAAGCTAGATTTCGGTTCAGGTAAACTCAGTCAAATTTCAGCTCCAACAAAGCAACATCATTCAAGGCTCACACGTTTCTCACTCTTTACTCTAAAGCATTGGATATTAGAGGACCTGTGGTTTGTATCAGTTTCAGAAGCAGAGCTGAACTAGCAATGGTCCTTATGTATAGGAAACACCGTTCCTTTTTTCTGAGCACACTCTAGTTTCCGGCTCTATTAGAGACTCTAGAAATCAAGACCGTGATTCTGGCTCTAAAGCCGAGTCTGTTTCATGGAAGAGAACTGTGCTGTGGGTTTCCCTTCAGAAATGAAGTTAAATCCCAGGCTCTGTGTCTTCCTACAAGCAAGACTTCGTTTAAGGTAAACTCAGTCACCTTTCAGCTCCAACAAAGCTACATCGTTCTAGGCTCACACGTTTCTTGCTCTTAAATGTAAAGCGTTAGATGTTAGAGGACCTGTGGATTGTATCATTTTCAGAAGCAGAGTTGAACTAGAAATGGTCCGTATGTGTAGGAAACACCGTTCTTTTTTCTGAGCAAACTCAAGTTTCTGGCTCTATTAGAGACTCTAGAAATCAAGAGCGTGCTTCTTGCTCTAAAGCTGAGTGTGTTTCATGGATGAGAACTGTGCTGTGTGTTTCCCTTCAGAAATGGAGTTAAATCCCAGGCTTCGTGTCTTCCTACAAGGATGACTTCTTTTCAGGTAAACTCAGTCACATTCAGCTCCAACAAAACACCATCATTCACGCAGCTCACACGTTTCTCGCTCTTAACCGAAGAGCATTGGATGTTAGAGGAAGTGTGGTTTGTAATACTTTAAGAATCAGAGTTGAACTAGATATGGTCTCTATGTGTATGAAACACCGTTCTTTTCTTCTGACCACAGTCACGTTTCCTGATTTATTAGAAACTCAAAAAGCAAGAGCGTGCTTCTTGCTCTAAATCGGAGTGTGTTTCATAAATGAGAACTGTGCTGTGTGTTACCCTTCAGAAATGGAGTTAAATTCCAGGCTCTGTGTCTTCCTACAAGCAAGAATTCGTTTCAGGTTAACTCAGTCAGTTTTCAGCTCAAACAAAGCTACATTGTTCACTTAGCTCACACATTTCTTGCTGTTAACTGAAAAGCATTGGATGTTAGAGGACCTGTGGTTTGTATCAGTTTCAGAAGCAGAGTTGAACTAGCAATGGTCCGTATGTGTAGGAAACACCGTTCTTTTCTTCTGAACACACTCACTTTACCTGTTTTATTAGAGATTCTAAAAAGCAAGAGCGTGCTTCTTGCTCCTAAATCATTGTGTGTTTCATGGCTGAGAACTGTGCTGGTTGTTTCCTTTCAGAAATGGAGTTAAATCACAGGCTCTGCATCTTTGTACAAGCAAGACTTCATTTCAGGTACTCAGTCACCTTTCAGGCCAAACAAAGCTACATAGTTCTAGGCTCACACGTTTCTTGCTCTTAAATGTAAAGCATTGGATGTTAGAGGACCTGTGCTTTGTATCAGATTCAGAAGCAGCGTTGAACTAGATATGGTCTGTATATGTAGGAAACACCGTTCGTTTTTTCTGAGCACACTCAAATTTCTGGCTCTATTAGAATATCTAGAAATCAAGAGCGTGCTTCTTGATCTAAAGCAGAGTGTCTTTCATGCATGAGAACTGTGCTGTGTGTTTCCCTTCAGAAATGGAGTTAAATTCCAGGCTCTGTGTCTTCCTACAAGCAAGACATCTTTTCAGGTAAACTCAGTCACCTTTCAGCTCCAACAAATCTACATCGTTCTAGGCTCACACGTTTCTTGCTCTTAAATGTAAAGCGTTAGATGTTAGAGGACCTGTGGTTTGTATCATTTTCAGAAGCAGAGTTGAACTAGAAATGGTCCGTATGTGTAGGAAACACCGTTCTTTTTTCTGAGCAAACTCAAGTTTCTGGCTCTATTCGAGACTCTAGAAATCAATAGCGTGCGTCTTGCTCTAAAGCTGAGTGTGTTTCATGGTTGAGAACTGTGCTGTGTGTTTCTCTTCAGAAATGGAGTTAAATCCCAGGCTCTGTGTCTTCCGACAGGCAAGACACGTTTTCATATAAACTCAGTCACCTTTCAGCTCCAACAAAACTACATAGTTCACGTAGCTCACACGTTTCTAGCTGTTAACTGAAAAGCATTGGATTTTAGAGGAACTGTGTTTTCTATCACTTTCAGAAGCAGAGTTGAACTAGATATTGTCTGTATGTGTAGGAACCACCGTTCTTTTGTTCTGACGACACACACGTTTCTGCTTTATTAGAGATTCTAGTAAGCAAGAGCGTGCTTCTTGCTCTAAAGCAGAGTGTGTTTCATGGATGAGAACTGTGCTGTGTGTTTCCCTTAAGAAATGGAGTTAATTCCAGGCTCTGGGTCTTCCTACAAGCAAGACTTCTTTTCAGGTAAACGCAGTGACCTTTCAGCTCACACAAACTAGATGATTCACGAAGCTCACAAGTTTCTAGCTCTTAACTGTAAAGCATTGGATATTAGAGGACCTGTGTTTCGTATCAGTTTCACTAGCAGTGTTTAACTAGATATGGTCTGTATGTGTAGCAAACACTGTTCTTTTCTTCTGACCACACTCACGTTTCCTGCTATATTAGAGATTCTAGAAAGCAAGAGTGTGCTTCGTGCTCTAAAGCATAGTATGTTTCATGGATGAGAACTGTGCTGTGTATTTCCCTTCAGAAATAGATTTAAATTCAAGGGTCTGGGTCTTCCTACAAGCAAGACATCTTTTTAGGTAAACTCAGTCACCTTTCAGCTCAAACAAAGCTAGATCATTCATGAAGCTCACACGTTTCTCGCTCTTAACTGTAAAGCATTGGATATTAGAGGACCTGTTGTTCGTATCAGTTTCAGAAGCAGAGTTGAACTAGATATGGTCTGTATGTGTAGGAAACACCGTTCTTTTTTTCTGAGCACACTCAAGTTTGTGGATATATTAGAGAATCTAGAAATCAAGAGTGTGCTTCTTGCTCTAAAGCAGAGTGTGTTTCATGGATGAGAACTGTGCTGTGTGTTTCCCTTCAGAAATGGAGCTAAAACCCAGGCTCTGTGTCTTCCTACAAGCTAGATTTCGGTTCAGGTAAACTCAGTCAACTTTCAGCTCCAACAAAGCAACATCATTCAAGGCTCACACGTTTCTTGCTCTTAAATGTAAAGCATTAGATGTTAGAGGACCTGTGGTTTGTATCATTTTCAGAAGCAGAGTTGAACTAGAAATGGTCTGTATGTGTAGGAAACACCGTTCTTTTTTCTGAGCAAACTCAAGTTTCTGGCTCTATTCGAGAGTCTAGAAATCAAGAGCGTGCTTCTTGCTCTAAAGCTGAGTGTGTTTCATGGATGAGAACTGTGCTGTGTGTTTCCCTTCAGAAATGGAGTTAAATCCCAGGCTTCGTGTCTTCCGACAAGGATGACTTCTTTTCAGGTAAACTCAGTCACATTCAGCTCCAACAAAACACCATCATTCACGTAGCTCACACGTTTCTCGCTCTTAACCGAAGAGCATTGGATGTTAGAGGAAGTGTGGTTTGTATCACTTTAAGAATCAGAGTTGAACTAGATATGGTCTCTATGTGTATGAAACACGGTTCTTTTCTTCTGACCACAGTCACGTTTCCTGATTTATTAGAAACTCAAAAAGCAAGAGCGTGCTTCTTGCTCTAAATCGGAGTGTGTTTCATAAATGAGAACTGTGCTGTGTGTTACCCTTCAGAAATGGAGTTAAATTCCAGGCTCTGTGTCTTCCTACAAGCAAGAATTCGTTTCAGGTTAACTCAGTCAGTTTTCAGCTCAAACAAAGCTACATTGTTCACTTAGCTCACACGTTTCTTGCTGTTAACTGAAAAGCATTGGATGTTAGAGGACCTGTGGTTTGTATCAGTTTCAGAAGCAGAGTTGAACTAGCAATGGTCCGTATGTGTAGGAAACACCGTTCTTTTCTTCTGAACACACTCACTTTACCTGTTTTATTAGAGATTCTAAAAAGCAAGAGCGTGCTTCTTGCTCCTAAATCATTGTGTGTTTCATGGTTGAGAACTGTGCTGGTTGTTTCCTTTCAGAAATGGAGTTAAATCACAGGCTCTGCATCTTTGTACAAGCAAGACTTCATTTCAGGTACTCAGTCACCTTTCAGGCCAAACAAAGCTACATAGTTCTAGGCTCACACGTTTCTTGCTCTTAAATGTAAAGCATTGGATGTTAGAGGACCTGTGCTTTGTATCAGATTCAGAAGCAGAGTTGAACTAGATATGGTCTGTATATGTAGGAAACACCGTTCGTTTTTTCTGAGCACACTCAAATTTCTGGCTCTATTAGAATATCTAGAAATCAAGAGCGTGCTTCTTGATCTAAAGCAGAGTGTCTTTCATGCATGAGAACTGTGCTGTGTGTTTCCCTTCAGAAATGGAGTTAAATTCCAGGCTCTGTGTCTTCCTACAAGCAAGACATCTTTTCAGGTAAACTCAGTCACCTTTCAGCTCCAACAAATCTACATCGTTCTAGGCTCACACGTTTCTTGCTCTTAAATGTAAAGCGTTAGATGTTAGAGGACCTGTGGTTTGTATCATTTTCAGAAGCAGAGTTGAACTAGAAATGGTCCGTATGTGTAGGAAACACCGTTCTTTTTTCTGAGCAAACTCAAGTTTCTGGCTCTATTCGAGACTCTAGAAATCAATAGCATGCTTCTTGCTCTAAAGCTGAGTGTGTTTCATGGTTGAGAACTGTGCTGTGTGTTTCTCTTCAGAAATGGAGTTAAATCCCAGGCTCTGTGTCTTCCGACAGGCAAGACACGTTTTCATATAAACTCAGTCAACTTTCAGCTCCAACAAAACTACATAGTTCACGTAGCTCACACGTTTCTAGCTGTTAACTGAAAAGCATTGGATTTTAGAGGAACTGTGTTTTCTATCACTTTCAGAAGCAGAGTTGAACTAGAAATAGTCCGTATGTGTAGGAAACACCGTTCTTTTTTCTGAGCAAACTCAAGTTTCTGGCTCTATTTGAGACTCTAGAAATCAAGAGCGTGCTTCTTACTCTAAAGCTGAGTGTGTTTCATGGTTGAGAACTGTGCTGTGTGTTTTTCTTCAGAAATGGAGTTAAATCCCAGGCTCTGTGTCTTCCGACAGGCAAGACACGTTTTCATATAAACTCAGTCACCTTTCAGCTCCAACAAAACTACATAGTTCACGTAGCTCACACGTTTCTAGCTGTTAACTGAAAAGCATTGGATTTTAGAGGAACTGTGTTTTCTATCACTTTCAGAAGCAGAGTTGAACTAGATATTGTCTGTATGTGTAGGAACCACCGTTCTTTTGTTCTGACGACACACACGTTTCTGCTTTATTAGAGATTCTAGTAAGCAAGAGCGTGCTTCTTGCTCTAAAGCAGAGTGTGTTTCATGGATGAGAACTGTGCTGTGTGTTTCCCTTAAGAAATGGAGTTAATTCCAGGCTCTGTGTCTTCCTACAAGCAAGACTTCTTTTCAGGTAAACGCAGTCACCTTTCAGCTCACACAAACTAGATCATTCACAAAGCTCACAAGTTTCTAGCTCTTAACTGTAAAGCATTGGATATTAGAGGACCTGTGTTTCGTATCAGTTTCAGTAGCAGTGTTTAACTAGATATGGTCTGTATGTGTAGCAAACACTGTTCTTTTCTCCTGACCACACTCACGTTTCCTGCTATATTAGAGATTCTAGAAAGCAAGAGTGTGCTTCGTGCTCTAAAGCATAGTATGTTTCATGGATGAGAACTGTGCTGTGTATTTCCCTTCAGAAATGGATTTAAATTCAAGGCTCTGGGTTTTCCTACAAGCAAGACATCTTTTCAGGTAAACTCAGTCACCTTTCAGCTCAAACAAAGCTAGATCATTCATGAAGCTCACACGTTTCTCGCTCTTAACTGTAAAGCATTGGATATTAGAGGACCTGTTGTTCGTATCAGTTTCAGAAGCAGAGTTGAACTAGATATGGTCTGTATGTGTAGGAAACACCGTTCTTTTTTTCTGAGCACACTCAAGTTTGTGGATATATTAGAGAATCTAGAAATCAAGAGTGTGCTTCTTGCTCTAAAGCAGAGTGTGTTTCATGGATGAGAACTGTGCTGTGTGATTCCCTTCAGAAATGGAGCTAAAACCCAGGCTCTGTGTCTTCCTACAAGCTAGATTTCGGTTCAGGTAAACTCAGTCAACTTTCAGCTCCAACAAAGCAACATCATTCAAGGCTCACACGTTTCTTGCTCTTAAATGTAAAGCGTTAGATATTAGAGGACCTGTGGTTTGTATCATTTTCAGAAGCAGAGTTGAACTAGAAATGGTCCGTATGTGTAGGAAACACCGTTCTTTTTTCTGAGCAAACTCAAGTTTCTGGCTCTATTCGAGACTCTAGAAATCAAGAGCGTGCTTCTTGCTCTAAAGCTGAGTGTGTTTCATGGATGAGAACTGTGCTGTGTGTTTCCCTTCAGAAATGGAGTTAAATCCCAGGCTTCGTGTCTTCCTACAAGGATGACTTCTTTTCAGGTAAACTCAGTCACATTCAGCTCCAACAAAACAACATCTTTCACGTAGCTCACACGTTTCTCGCTCTTAACCGACGAGCATTGGATGTTAGAGGAAGTGTGGTTTGTAATACTTTAAGAATCAGAGTTGAACTAGATATGGTCTCTATGTGTATGAAACACGGTTCTTTTCTTCTGACCACAGTCACGTTTCCTGATTTATTAGAAACTCAAAAAGCTAGAGCGTGCTTCTTGCTCTAAAGCCGAGTCTGTTTCATGGATGAGAACTGTGCTGTGGGTTTCCCTTCAGAAATGGAGTTAAATTCCAGGCTCTGTGTCTTCCTACAAGCAAGAATTCGTTTCAGGTTAACTCAGTCAGTTTTCAGCTCAAACAAAGCTACATTGTTCACTTAGCTCACACGTTTCTTGCTGTTAACTGAAAAGCATTGGATGTTACAGGACCTGCGGTTTGTATCAGTTTCAGAAGCAGAGTTGAACTAGCAATGGTCCGTATGTGTAGGAAACACCGTTCTTTTCTTCTGAACACACTCACTTTACCTGTTTTATTAGAGATTCTAAAAAGCAAGAGCGTGCTTCTTGCTCCTAAATCATTGTGTGTTTCATGGTTGAGAACTGTGCTGGTTGTTTCCTTTCAGAAATGGAGTTAAATCACAGGCTCTGCATCTTTGTACAAGCAAGACTTCATTTCAGGTACTCAGTCACCTTTCAGGCCAAACAAAGCTACATAGTTCTAGGCTCACACGTTTCTTGCTCTTAAATGTAAAGCATTGGATGTTAGAGGACCTGTGCTTTGTATCAGTTTCAGAAGCAGAGTTGAACTAGATATGGTCTGTATATGTAGGAAACACCGTTCGTTTTTTCTGAGCACACTCAAATTTCTGGCTCTATTAGAATATCTAGAAATCAAGAGCGTGCTTCTTGATCTAAAGCAGAGTGTCTTTCATGCATGAGAACTGTGCTGTGTGTTTCCCTTCAGAAATGGAGTTAAATTCCAGGCTCTGTGTCTTCCTACAAGCAAGACATCTTTTCAGGTAAACTCAGTCACCTTTCAGCTCCAACAAATCTACATCGTTCTAGGCTCACACGTTTCTTGCTCTTAAATGTAAAGCGTTAGATGTTAGAGGACCTGTGGTTTGTATCATTTTCAGAAGCAGAGTTGAACTAGAAATGGTCCGTATGTGTAGGAAACACCGTTCTTTTTTCTGAGCAAACTCAAGTTTCTGGCTCTATTCGAGACTCTAGAAATCAAGAGCGTGCTTCTTGCTCTAAAGCTGAGTGTGTTTCATGGATGAGAACTGTGCTGTGTGTTTCTCTTCAGAAATGGAGTTAAATCCCAGGCTCTGTGTCTTCCGACAGGCAAGACACGTTTTCACATAAACTCAGTCACCTTTCAGCTCCAACAAAACTACATAGTTCACGTAGCTCACACGTTTCTAGCTGTTAACTGAAAAGCATTGGATTTTAGACGAACTGTGTTTTCTATCACTTTCAGAAGCAGAGTTGAACTAGATATTGTCTGTATGTGTAGGAACCACCGTTCTTTTGTTCTGATGACACACACGTTTCTGCTTTATTAGAGATTCTAGTAAGCAAGAGCGTGCTTCTTGCTCTAAAGCAGAGTGTGTTTCATGGATGAGAACTGTGCTGTGTGTTTCCCTTAAGAAATGGAGTTAATTCCAGGCTCTGTGTCTTCCTACAAGCAAGACTTCTTTTCAGGTAAACGCAGTCACCTTTCAGCTCACACAAACTAGATCATTCACGAAGCTCACAAGTTTCTAGCTCTTAACTGTAAAGCATTGGATATTAGAGGACCTGTGTTTCATATCAGTTTCAGTAGCAGTGTTTAACTAGATATGGTCTGTATGTGTAGCAAACACTGTGCTTTTCTTCTGACCACACTCACGTTTCCTGCTATATTAGAGATTCTAGAAAGCAAGAGTGTGCTTCGTGCTCTAAAGCATAGTATGTTTCATGGATGAGAACTGTGCTGTGTATTTCCCTTCAGAAATGGATTTAAATTCAAGGCTCTGGGTCTTCCTACAAGCAAGACATCTTTTCAGGTAAACTCAGTCACCTTTCAGCTCAAACAAAGCTAGATCATTCATGAAGCTCACACGTTTCTCGCTCTTAACTGTAAAGCATTGGATATTAGAGGACCTGTTGTTTGTATCAGTTTCAGAAGCAGAGTTGAACTAGATATGGTCTGTATGTGTAGGAAACACCGTTCTTTTTTTCTGAGCACACTCAAGTTTGTGGATATATTAGAGAATCTAGAAATCAAGAGTGTGCTTCTTGCTCTAAAGCAGAGTGTGTTTCATGGATGAGAACTGTGCTGTGTGTTTCCCTTCAGAAATGGAGCTAAAACCCAGGCTCTGTGTCTTCCTACAAGCTAGATTTCGGTTCAGGTAAACTCAGTCAACTTTCAGCTCCAACAAAGCAACATCATTCAAGGCTCACACGTTTCTTGCTCTTAAATGTAAAGCGTTAGATGTTAGAGGACCTGTGGTTTGTATCAGTTTCAGAAGCAGAGTTGAACTAGCAATGGTCCGTATGTGTAGGAAACACCGTTCTTTTCTTCTGAACACACTCACTTTACCTGTTTTATTAGAGATTCTAAAAAGCAAGAGCGTGCTTCTTGCTCCTAAATCATTGTGTGTTTCATGGTTGAGAACTGTGCTGGTTGTTTCCTTTCAGAAATGGAGTTAAATCAC